>JAQHQX010000798.1:0-10977 GCA_034694425.1 Arrhopalites sp. Gr-Col-00791 | reverse complement strand
TAAGAAATCCATACTCATCGTAAAAAATATAAATAAATTATTTCTCAACTGTTCGGAAACACTGTAGCCACCCTGTATCGTTAGTTCTGGGATTTCGTAACTGTAAACGAGTGTTCTGTTGAGACTTGAAAGAATAAAAGCTACCGTCGACCATTCCAGTTCCAAAGGGGTTTTTTTCCCCCCAACTGGTGAGCGAAGGCCCAACTGAACATTGAAATTGTTCCATGCGGCATTGTAAAATTTGGTACGGTCTTTATAATTCCAGTCAAGTCCCCAGTGAACCGACAATCCATCTTCATACATGTCGCTGTAGTACTGCCTCATTTTCTCCAAGCAATCAGATTGAGTTTTGGATGACGAAGAAGATGACGTGAAGATTTCAATTCCAAATGCCGGGACGCAGGTCATTATGGTTTTGTGTGCTCCCTCATAAAGATATTTCTTGCTGAAACATTCAAATTCAAGGAGTAGATGTGGCGGTGGACTTTCAGATTTTCTGGACGGTGTTATTTTCCTTGAAGCATCAGAATCATGATTTAGGTATTTCCAGTCCGGACCAAGAAATCTGTTTCCTTTGTGGGGGTTCTGGTTGTATTTGTAGGATATGAATATTGTGGGTGTATTTAGTGTCCTTTCAATTTCATATGCGGCGACAATGCGATCATATTCTCTTGGTTCGATATCCGGCAGTTGTATTAGTAAGGCCAGAGATGCCTTCATATCTTGGCGCTCATAAAAAGATTTAATTGGGAGATGGAGCAGGCATCCCCATTCTTCATCAGAATATTTTTCACCGGAAAAGAGGACCACAATGTTGCATTTTGAATACTTGATCTGCTTTGGAATTGTCGACAGAGGACAAGTTTTTTCGAATAGTCGGGGTACAATGGTTGGATTGCTGAACCGAGAGTGGTTATTGTAGTGAAATTGACTTAGAATTGTGGGTTGTGTTGTTCCAAACGGACGACCATTCAAGGGATTTGTGGTCAGATTTGTTTGTTCTTCGATGTAGCCAATTAAATAAAAACAATCGTTCGAGGTACCTATCACTTGATCAAGATTTACGATGTGATCATTGTGCTCCATCGATCTTGACAACAACATGCCAGAAGCTGTGACCAAATGAAGCATCCACAACTGGAATACACACCAAAGCATTTTATTTTGTGGTTCCTTCAAAATTGTTGTAGAAGCTCAGAAATGTTTTTTTGATAGTCCACAAGCGATGTGTCCATCCATTTTTGTTACCACCCTACTTGACAGATGAGAAATAGTTTATTCAGCAGCTTTATCTTCGTGCAATTGATATCCGGAATTTAATTTTTTTGTTGAACGAGTCAGCACTTTGTTCTTGTAAGGAAAATGGGAGGGATGAAAAAAATTTCTAATCTTCTAACAAGATCAAAATGTCTTCGATGATGCCTGTTGCTCCGCACACTGTGCCCAAAAATAGGATGCTCATGTGATATGTGACATTTTGAGAGGAAGGTGTTACTGGCTTTTATTTTCACATTGACGATCGTCCGTCACTTGAGAATCTTGGGAAATGAACATTTTCGCAATCAGATGGAAGAAATAAGGAAAATAGCCACAACATCGTCAAAATTCTTACTCAAATCCAGTTAAAAATTTGTATTTCAAAATTCAAGTTCTTACAAAAGCGGAAATATGAGCAGCCAATTTTGGTGTTGGGAATTACAGGAGAATTTGGTCTAAAATGACAATCGGATGTACACTTCCCCGGAATCTGTCGGCATTCGCTGGCTGTGGAGTTTGACAGTTTTTCCTCGTTTACTCTAATGCATTTTCAAAACTTGCCTCTATTTTTCAGCCAACAGGAATTTTTTTTTAAATTTTAATACTTGATCAAAAGATGGCTGCTGGATAGTAGTTGATGATCAGCATTTAGAAAGACAACATCGGAGAAATTACGATTTCACTAAAATTATCCTTTTTTCTGGAATCGGGCACTACGATGCACACTCATGGTGTACGTCGTAGCCAAAGGGAACGAGCAGTTAAAATACAATTAACAACAAGGACTGGTGTTATTGGTTTGGACATGTTTATGAAAAAGAGAGGTTGTGCGAGTGTAGTTATGCTAAATACAAGTTTTCTCTTTTACATGCCATCGTATATAAGAGCTGTATCACAAGCTTTCAAAAGTATGGATCGATTGAAGGTTTAATCATGAAATTGGTGGCTCTCCCATTGGAAAATAGTCCTCAACCTGTTTCTGTTGAGGTTCATGGAAAATGGTAGTAGCTCTACATATATAAAGTACAAGAAATTCCGTACGGGAGACTGGGTGTTTCTGGTACTGCACCAACAAGTCAATTTCATTTGTTTCGTTTCGACTCGAGTTTTTTTCTGGTAAATTATTAATTTTGTAATGCAAATTCGCCATTCTTTTACTTTTCTCGTTATTGATGATCGGTAAATCTTGTTAATGCAAATTCTGCTTACTGTCTTCAAATACTTTTACTTGTTTAGTTAAGTTTTGTGATTTCTGGTCTCAAGAATGTGAAACAAAATTCGTCGCGCAGAATCCATGACCCGTTTGTAAAGGCTAAAATATAAATGGCAGTTCTTTTAAATGAAATGGCAGTTTTTAAATAAATGAATTGGCAATTTTCAAAATAAATGATTTGGCAATTTGAAATAAAATAATTGGGAGTTTTGGATCGGTTACAATGTTATTTGCTTTCCGTAAAAAATTGTGACGAAATGATTTGTGGCCACATGCTGGAGGTTCATGAATTTGTTCATATAATTGAATCTGCATAAATTTAATAAAATTAAGAAATTTATCGGGGGAAAAAAAAAATATTTCTATCTGGGGAAAAAAGGAATCTTGGGAAAAAAGACAGCAATTAATCAAGGCTAAAATATAAATTGCAGTTTTGTTAAATGAATTGGCAGTTTTTTAAATGAAATGACAGTTCTTAAATAAATGAATTGGCAGTTTTCAAAATAAATGATTTGGCAGTTTGAAATAAAATAAATGGCAGTTTTGTATAATGTTTGGCAGTTTTTTTTATTTTATTGGCAGTTTTTGAAAAATAGTTCAAAAATTAAAAATACATTGAAAACAATTTTTTTTGGGTTTTGTACGTAATTTTCAGCATGATTTTTTTCCCCAGACAGAATCTCTCTTTTTCCAGACAGTTTCAGAAAATGAAAAAAACTTTCCATCAAAATGATCGTCAAGGCCTACAAATCTGCCAGAGAATTGCAAGTGACACTGAACAGTTTTAATTTTGTTTATCCCTACATCATCTTCATTGCCAAGCAATTCACCATTGTTATGTCAACCTCGTATCTATTCTTTGGGATTCGTCTCTTCATCTCCCATCCCATCCTCTCTTCAATCTACATGATGCTGACAGTGTACACTGTACTTGCTTTTATCTTGATGTACGACCAGGCATTTTGCTTACCTGACTTGATGATCAAATTCAAAGTTCAACTCATCCTCCAGTCCCAACGAATGATTTTCAGGAAGAATCGAGAATTTATCAAGAGAAAGATTAGGTTCATTCAGAATGTGGGTATAAAAGTCGGCTCCTTCCACACCCTCGAAAGAGTCTCCACTCCAAATTTCGTTGACTTTGTCGCTCAACAAGTCTGCAGCCTCCTCCTAACTTTCCGCTGGGCGCTCCTAGGCGGTAGAAACAGCATCAATCATCGTTAGTTTACATGCATAATTGCTTTCTTTAGTTTGCTTTAAAGCGTTTAAACTGTGCAGTAAAGCTTTCAACAAACTTTCCGAAGGCTAAAATGTTGCTGGTCGACCAATCAATTGACAAGTGTCAAGTATTTGAAGGCCAAGTTTTTGCATCTGCAAAAGTCAAATGGACAGACCATTCAATATAATTTCCAGGTTATTCAGTTCCTTAATTATTGTAGCTGAAGCTAATCAATTCAATTGATTCATCAAAAAATATTTTGGCGTTTACTGCAATGACGATGGCATTTATGGACTTAGAACGTGCTTTCTTCAGACCGGAATTGGAATGGACAAATTCATTATGGTTAAATGGGAACTTGTATTTATACTTCTAGAGAGACACCTACCTTCTTGAACATCGAAAAAGCTTCTGCTGAGACAGACAATTTCAATTTCTTGAAATCGGAAGGTAAATAGGATAATTGTACATGCACAACCCAACTCCCACTTTTTCTAATCAACTCCAACCAAAAGTGAATTAAAATTGTCCTATTTCGTGTTCTGACCTATCAGATTCTGTCAAGGTTGGCTGCCCACTTTGCTCAGGGTTTTTTGGGTGGTGGGTTTTTTAGGGTTTGTTCAAAACGCATTTTCAGCGAGTTGGGTTTTATGGGTAAAATGAAAAAACCCTTTTTGTAAAAATACATGTATTGCAGCGCTCGTTCCCGTTTGCATGCAATTTAGAAAAGAAGTATTCTATATCATGATCTATTGACACTTTAATTATTGGGCTTACTTGTCCACTACAGTGCACTGTAGTTGTTGGATTCTTGAATTCACAAGAATAACGTTATTCCTCACTAAACTCTGTTAGAATTTGCTTTTCTAACATCGCGGTCGGGAAGTAAGTGAAAATGCTACTTGATATCGTTGCTTTCGAAAAAACCCAAAAACCCATTTTGCCCAAAACCCAAAAAACTCATATTACCCATTTGGGTATCAAAAACAAAAAAACCCAGGGTTTTGCCGCAATTTTTTGCACATCCCCTGGCGGAATTTCTTCACAATTTACATATGGTACATAAATGCAATTGAATAGTCGAGAGGATATGTTCAAACCCCTCGTATTTCCGGGGTCGCAGGTTGTCGCAGTCAAGTTTGGTGCAAAACTGATCCAAATTGGTCCTACTGCAACTTTTCACAAGTCCCAGCTTGGCACCTCTTGGAATTCACCTTCGGCAACACTTTATAAATTGCCTATTTACTCTAATGCAATTGGCTGTTTTCAAAAATCATTTGTTGTCTCTAGAATTTTTTCTAAATTTTTGAAAGTTTACAAAAATGTGACAGGACGATAGGCAAACAGTTTTAAGTGCCATTTGTTCAAACGTTCGAAACATGATATTTTTTTGAAAATTCGCTTTTTTCTTATTTTCGTCACAAGGTGCCGCCGGCTCGCTAAAAGTTGCCCAAACTGACAGGCTAAAAATGGTCATAATTTTTGTGACCATGAGGATTAGGGAGTGCGATCTTCAGGAGGTTTACTAGCAGCGAAAATACGGTCCCTGAATGTATTACAGAGCCCGAGTGAAGTGGTCATATTTCTTACATAAAGCTCGTTGACAAGGCTAATATTTCATTTTGGCCACCTTTAGGCTCGGCTGGCCAGCAAATGTGGTGGCCAAAAGCGGGTCAAAATTGGCTGTCTGGTCACCATTTTGGTCAGACCGTCGAACCCTGAATGAAAGAAGTTTGTTATAATTTGTGGGATGAATTTACTTGGTCGATCAAAACCACAACTCTTTAGCCGAGAGGCCAACAATCTGGAAATGCATTTTTAGGAAGGACAACAGAAATTTTTTGCAGACGATGCAGTGGGGAGTTGAAGTCACCAGAGATTGATTTGTAGGAAGATGGAACTTTGACTACTTTTGAGTTGAGTGTGACTTATTCGTGGCACCGACAAATTCAAATTTGAGTTGCAGCAGAATGCAAAAATAATTATTAAAGGTTTTTGCAATTTAATGGACTTCATTTTCAAAAATTTTTCAATGTGCTTTTGTTTAATCGAACTATAGTTTATTTTTCCGGAGAATTGACTATGAAATCAGATTTAGAGGCGCCAGTGTCGTATTGACCAGAGAGAAGTAGTAGTCAATATTTTATTTTTAACATCACGATTGACAAGCGAAACCCGATTTGTTTACATGATTTTTAGTGGAGTGCAAAATAAATGACGTTACAGTTCATGAAGCGAGTTTGAGTCGACTACTGACGACTCAGGTTTGTTTGTGTATTACAATTAAGAGTAAACGTCTAGTGCTTGAATTTGGATCTCCTCGCACTGGGACATCTTCAGAGTACATTTTGAGGTCAATTTTTTCGACATTTTGTTTTGTCATGTAAAATTTAAATTCTGGAAAGGTTTTGAAATCATTTAAATTTGAACATCAAGGAGAAGATATTTTGACGTCTTGAGAGTCATTAGTGAAAATGTCCTTAAATACGATGACAAAGTACATAATGTGCATTCCTTGATCACAAGAATTCCGTGAATACCATGAAAATAATGTAAATGCATACACAATTTTTCAACGCAACAACAAGTGCAACACACTGACCCACGAGGGCCACACCATACTGAACAGACATTTTGTGCGCATTCCAAACTGCAAGTGCATAAATGAACCTTCTATTCCAAATGATTTCTCCCAATAATGCGCACAAGCAACATCCAAGTGATTTGACGAGTAATAAGAGGGTAAGTTCAACGTTTGAATTTTTAAAGTTTAAAGCTTTAGATGCTGGGAGCTCCTCGTGCCTGACGATGGCTCTATCAGCTTTCTCTCTTAGAGCATAATCCCAGTCTGACCAAAGTTGATATAATCCTGATGTTGCGATGGAACGAAATCGCTGAACAACCAGCTGAATAATGTCCTCAGTTGGACTTGCTTGGAGGCAGATATCGTAGGAGGATCGTCTTATTGTGAACTGATCTGAAACATGTTTATTGCTCGCGTACTTCCTACTATCATCTTGCTTCATGATAGCTTCAAACCTATTCCAGTAGAAATCCAGCTCAGATTGAGGTACAACAAGGACTGTTCCTGGTTGACTGAAATTTACCATGATGAAGTTATCATCTACTTGAATTTGCTCTTTGCAAATGGGGTGTGATCGCTGTAGAAGAGAAAGATTCCCAGGGAGATTTGAGGTACGGTAACACGCCGCCCAGGCAACATTCCATGCAATGTCACGGATGAATGACAATTCATTACCATAGTACGGCATTTCAATACATGAAAAAAATGATTCATTTATAAATGGACAGTCGACGTTCATCTGGCTCACAAAAAAAGTTGCATTTATTCCATCTAACTGTTTCAAAGTAGTCCAATTTGTGGTCCACGGATATGGGATTGTATTCTCAGCTGTCATGATTCCACGATAAGCATTTGTAAGCACAACTCCCATGAGCAGCCACAATCCCAGAATACATCGGTAGAATTTACGTTTGAGGTAAATCGTCTCGGACAATCTTTCAATCGGTGGCGCTTCCTTATCTGGTTGTTCCACCAGGATCGCAAAGTTCCAAAGGAGTATGGAGGAGACGGAGTAGGTCCAAGATTTTGAGTCCAGTTTCGCCAGCAATAAAGAAATTAAAAGACATGTCAGACACATGACCAACAAAAGAGTGAGCCATAGTGCAACCTGATAAGGACTAGTGTAACCCTCAAAACCAATTCCGATTGAAGTAACATCGGTTGCCGTAACAAAATTGTAACCTCCCTCAATTATTGGAAAATGTTGAGAATGAAGATATTCACACCATGCAGCATGATCGCCGTTTTGTTTGTCCCTTGAATCCACTTTTTCTATAATAAACCAAGGTGATCCTATGTCCACGTCTGGATTATTGACGGCGTACAGCATCGTTTTGTTTATTGGAGACAATACCTTCCCAATAATTGCGTCATGTAGACTCCCCCTATTGAGTCTGTTGAACGGATTTGCATCACTCGATAACAATTGTAATTGTTGTGCATGCGTTTCATCTCCATATGAGTGATATTTGTAAAATACAAACCAAGATACTTCAGTTCCAAAACGGATGACATCTTGATAGGATTTGATCATTGAGTAATAGCAGGATTTGCTGGTGCTCTTATTTGTTTCAAAACAGTTAAATTTAGTATACCCAAGATCACATTGTAATACTTGTAGGGCAAAACTCGATGAAGAAAGTTTCCCCCACAGTATGGGCAACATAAGAATCCTTCATAAGGAATTCCTATTCCCTTCTGTTTTATCCCGGGGCTCTTTGTAGCATTATGTCTGCTGATTATATTTTGTACTACGTGATCATAAAGAAACACAAATGTAGGTGATTTAAACTCATCACCAAATTCATAACCACATACTAGAATTTCTCCTGTGGTCTCCCATTTATCATCACGTTGATCTTTTTCTGGATCATTTGCGAAACACAGTGTGAATCGGCTACTCCAAAATTTTCCCCTTGGGAACAATATTTCAAGTATTTTATTCTTAGCATGGTGGAGAATGAAAGAATCGTGCCAGGTCTCGTTACCATTTGCTAAAAGTACAGTAATATGGTCATTGGCATATTTTGGCTTTGTGAGCTTCTGCATACGTAATCGCATTATGTCGTTTATGGCCATTTTCGCTGTGCTTGTATTATGTGAATTTGGTACTGCGACAACAATGGCGGGTATTCGAGAGTTTATTCCTACCAAGTTTACCACTCTGTGAACTGTGTGAAGGAGGAAAATGAGAAAGGAGATGTCGACTCCTCCTATGTACGCGAAAAGGTCAATAGTGGTAATTTCTACGGTTAAATCCATTTTTACCAGTTCTGATAAGTCTACACCGTATAAGAAAATTCTTATGATGGTACTTTATCCAACAATTATGATCGAGTGAGCACAAATTCTGCCTTAATCCCCCAGAAAATGTACGAACGATGTGATTGTTTGAGCCTTCGAGTATATAGTCTTCACACTCTAATTTTTGAGCCATGATCATAGATACATTTTTGAGGCCATACAAATGTACACTTAGAAGCGTTTTCCATTACTGTCTTTGTACCACGGTAAGTCGGTTATTATACACATTCTACCCTATGTGTAAAAACCGATACAAAGACAGTAATCGAAAACGCCTCTTATTGTAATTGTATGATCGTTTAAAAAGTAACTTGAGTAGTAAAATCCCAATGTACTTCCTGATTTCAAGATTGATATGGGACCCTTGTATTCAATGAACTTGATCATCGAATGGCTCATGTGAATTCAAACAGAAGATATGAAATTAATACTGGAATCGAATGATATATCTGACAAATAATGAATTTATAGTTTACAATTAAATAAGGTTTTGAAATGTGTCAATCTCTCCGAGATGAACAACTTCTGTTGAGTCAGCTGCTTTATAGCTGCATAAAATCAAGTCGGTGGAATTGATGTATTTTTCACCTATGCACAAACTAAGAAATTGATCGCAAATGACAGTAGATTGTTCAAAACACTCATTAAGTTGTCTGCATAAATATTATTGTTTAATACTTCAATATGACCACAAAAGTTGAGTTACCCAGTGAAATTCAACTGAAAATATGCTCACATATTCAACTACCCTGATAAAATGAAGCACTTCATGAAACTATTCAATTCTTCCCAAATTTTGCAAAAGCTTTGTTCAGTCCTGGACACGCTTCACTCTGAATTCAAATGGACTAACATAAATGGCACACAACTCACTGTCACTGTGTACGTTTAATCATCACATAGACCACTTTGTTTCCATCTATGTCACGAAACGTATCAACGTAGCTTGCTTCTGATAATGTGATTAATTCGCGACACGAATATGACCACAATAATGATTAATATGAGGCGATCAAAGTCAAATTTGGGTCTCACTAAAACAAATTCCCAGAGCATTCCCACAATTCTCACCACAATTCACACCAAGTCGCCATCTCCATGAAATGTATGGAGTGATTGGATGACGGGCACTAAAGTTAGTGCGCACTAAACTTAGTGCTTATGCACTGACTTTAGTGCTGTGTTCCTAACTGTACACGGAAAGTTCCACACCGGATGATTCCACGCACCCCCGGTTTTGACTTATTGACTGATTATGTCAATGTAGCTTTGTATGGTTGAAGTCGCGAGCAAAGCGAGCAGAGAACGCCGAAAACACTTACGACTTGCTCTGAGACCGCTTGAAGCCAGTGTGGAATCATCCGGTGTGGGACTTTCCGTGTGTGGAAAACTCCTAGAATCGAATATCGAGATCCCCGTGAATTTTAGTTGACATTGGAGCAGACATTATGCTCATAATTTGTACCCTGACACTAGCGAATCTTTAGTCATTAAGTCAAGTCAAGAATTGTTTGGAAAGCACTTGAGTTGCCTAAACACGAAATTCAAGATGGAGCCAATCTTTCTTCAATTAAATTTCTTGAATCTGAAAAAATGATGCCGCATCACATATAAATGTTTCAAAACCGAAAAATGAACATGAAAATTTGATTACCAAACAATTTTAAATTCCACTTGAAATCATTTCATTCTGTCACTAATTTTGTTCGGTATCTGTTTTCATACGCTCAGCTAAAATTTAATTTTTCAAGTTATTTTCATCGGATAACATTAAGAGCTTTACTATAATTAAGAATGACTCTTCCCATTAAGTTTTCCTTAAGACTCTTAGTACATGACACTAAGGCCCAACTATTTCAGACGGCCTTGGTGTACTAAGAATCTTAAAACAGACTTATTTGTGAACCAAGTGCGTACGTTTTTTTATAGAACCTCGATCTACACAGCGAGTCGCAACTGCGAGTGATAGAATATTATGGTGGTGATAACGTCGAATTCATCAATTCTCTCAAACTAGTTCTTGGGACAAACTCGAAATATGCCGTCATCACTAAATCGGATGGCTTTTTTACTAGCGCTTTAAAGTTGAACGTAGGTCAGGAATTGTGTGAAGTTTCTGTGATGAAGGCGGACAATCCAACGAGATTTAGGGATGGGATGATCATCCGAAAAAACTCATTTTGGAGAGAAAGTTTGACTTTCGGGTAACCACCAACCAAATTCAAGTGGTTTTCCACTCTACCTTTTTGGGAAGCTTGCTGACCTCTGTCATCGACTTTCAGGTCACTTGTTGTCGTTGTTGTCGTTGTCGTCGTCGTGTGACCGTCTGTCCGTCCGTGCGTCTGTTGGTCCGCACGACTTAGAAAATTTTCACAGAATATGTCCGTCTGTCCGTCCGCA
>JAQHQX010000797.1:0-10982 GCA_034694425.1 Arrhopalites sp. Gr-Col-00791 | reverse complement strand
ATGGATAATAATTTACTAGCAGAATCTGGAAGCTTTTTAATTGACAATGCTCTTTGGCAAGGAGAAGTCCATCCACAACCATCAACTCCAACAGGAAAGGCGATTTATGATTTCAATGAATATGTCAGACAGGACACACGAGTCAATCAGGTACATTTTTAATCGGTCGAAATTGAGCTTCAATAATATTTTTACATCTTTATTTATCCATTTCAATTTTCTTTGCTTCTCAAAGGTGATTATACCTTTAAACGATGGAGTTATGTTGATTCACGGAAAAGAGGACGAGGTGTACTAAGGCAATAACTGAAATCCAAGCTGGTGCTTTCTTTGCTATGAGATTCTGAAATAAAAAAAGTTAAACCGTTTAAATTCTATTCTTAAACATGCAGGAGGGATTTCCCTTTTGTCATTAGCAAGTTTTGAAAGCGTAAAGTGAGCAGATTGACATGTTGGCAAATTTTCATATTTGTAAATGACGAGCTAACGAACAACCAAGCCGCATCCATGTTTAAAAAACCTGTCGATGACCTCCTTCATTTTTTGACATTTTCTTCTCATGAACCCATCTCACTTGTATTCCGAGTATCGAGGATTTGCAACAGAAAACAAACCCACCAACTCACATTAAAAACCGATTTTTGGATCATTTTTGCAGTAAAATGACCATTTTGAGCCATTTAAAAACTTTTTCATCTTTCAACATGGAACTTTGATATCTTGGAACAAGTTACAAAATGAACTGGGACAATTTATGACAAGGTATGAAATTTTTGCCATGTCATTCCTGACCTCTGCAGGTCACCAAAGATCAGAGCCCCTACGGCTACCACAAATTGACCAACTTTCATTTTTCTAATTTTTTCCTGAAAGTACATCAAAAGTAGGGAATGCGTGTTTTTTCATATCGCCCAACTCTCAATGGCTCCAGAGATATAGATTTTTGAAATTCTACTCGCCCCGCGAGTCGACCGTTTTCTCAAATGCCTGTAGTCTTAAAGCTCTGTACATTGAAATATTTTGACCGAAAAAAGAATTTAGTGTCAAAATACACTCAATTTTGACCATACATACAAGAAATATAGTCAGTCCCACAACGTCCCAATCTTGCACCATGATAAGATTGGTCTGCGTGGTGCCATCATCAACAATCCAGAATGCATCAAGACAGCTGCTCATTGTTCATTGTTCGATAAGTTGGAGTGGAAAGAGAAGAAGAGTTGGAAAAATGACGGAAATGTCCTAGTCCTACAAATCTGAAGGAGACAAATAAAATAATACTCTGTAAATGTTATTAAATGCAGAAAATTGCATTGGTGCTGCACTACCATTTTATTTTAAATTTGCATTGCCACAAGTGACCCCAAACCGTCCTCGACGGTTTGTACTAGAGCTACAATCTAAAACTGGTCGAGAAGTGAGTCATAACAATCAAAACTGTAATTTTGATGAAAGTATTGAAACATTTATAAAGTTCTTTGCACTTGCATACTTGCATCCACCTATTAAATTATCAAGTGACAAATTACAAAGTGCCGAGTGGATGCCATGAGCATGATTGTAAGTTGATTGAGTTTTGGTTGTTCAGAGAAAATCAAATAAACTGTCTGACCCACATGCAAGTTTCAAAACAAACTGGCTGAATTTGAGTTTTGACCAAATGGAATAGTCAATTTGGAATGATCCGGTGACTTTAAAATACTTTACTGCAACAAACTTTGTTGCTCAATTTCCTAATTTCAATACCCAAAAGCCTGATTGTATTGTCAGCGAAAATTAATGTGCAATAATTAATATTTGTACTCACGTTGTTTATGTCCTACGCTGGTCCCACGTTATGGATGATTTGCACCTTTGCACAGATTTTAAATTTATTGTTAGAGCACTTTAAATGTAGATGCTGCTTGCTCCTTTCTCTCCGATGGAATGCATGCACGCGGGCTGTTGCCACAGATGGTTGAAGCGTGCATTCGCTTTGCCCCGAAAAGCAACCAGACTTTCACCACTTACCAAGAGTGGTCATTTTTATGCAAGTAAATTTTATTTTACAATTATTTTTCTAATCGAACCAAGAATCTGTTCTTACAGACCTTGTTTAATTAATTGTTTCAAATTAATGAAGAGACTGACGTTTAATGTTCCAAGTTTATTTAGCTTTTGTCGGTCAAAAATTAATCCATTTGGACTATTCAAATAATTAATATAGTCATTTAACTTTGAATCAATTACATGTTAATTGTGCATATTAATTGTATTTATTAAGTTAATTGACTTTTACATCAAATAAAGACTTTGTTCATCAAGATCATGAATCATTTGAAACTATGAATTTGTTGTACACGATTTGCATGTATATGGTAACAGGAGAATATAAAATACAGATAGAAACTAGCTGTAAAATATTTGTTAGATTTCCTAGCGCTGAAACCAACTGAACGCTGCAACGAATCTAAAAATTTTGTAGGTGCATACTTTACGAATCAAATGAACACAATTTATGTTAGAGAGTCACGTTTTATCAATGTCTATAAACTATCATTGTACTTGAATTTATATGAAAGATGTACTTATATTCTAGAGTATTCTCAAAACAAGAGTGTTCCAAACTAAGAAAGTATAAACAAAAGAGAATTTAAAAGTACTATTGGAAAGAAAATGGTTCATTAATATTAAAAGAATATAACTAATTAATTAATTATAGTATTAGTTTATTGTGAATTTCAATACAAATCATAAAACATGTATGTTATTACTATATTACCATGTAAACAGATTTTTGGTAATTGTAGGAACTCAGGGTCAAAGAATTTAATGGCGTATGAATACTTGATCGATTGTAGTTAGTATGCTTTTTCTACTATTTCTGCTAAATATTTTCGCATATTTCAGAATTACAGGTTGCCGGGATGACATATGACCCGGCCACCCATAGACTAAAATGCAGAAATGAATATTCTGCTTTTTCTGCTTTTGGTTGGCCTTATTTATGACCAAACGGGTCATGAACACATGTCATTTGGCAAAGTGACCTCTGGATGTCAAGCACATAATCACAAAACTATTGCCGCTGACAGAGGTGATCCCTGAGTCAGTTATCAGGGATTTGTAATGAAACACAAACCCGCCATGTCACATTGAAGGTGGATTTTCGGGTCGTTTTTGTAGTAAAATGACCATGTTGAGCTATTTAAAAACTTTTCCATATTTCAACATGCAACTTTGATATTTTGGGATAAGTTACAGTAGGGAATGGGACAATTTATGACAAAATGAGAAATTTCTGTCCCGTCACTGCTGACCGCTAGAGGTCACCAAAGGTCAATTCCCCGTCGCTCCCGCAAAAGTGACCAAACTTGGATTTTTTTATTTTTTTCCTAAAAGCCCAGGAAAAAGTAGGGGATACGTGTTTTTTCATTTCCCGCAACTCTCAAGGGCTATGGAAATGCAGATTTTTGAAAATCACTAGCCGGGCTAGTGAACCAGTTTTTCATTTCACAGAAATGACTGTACAGTCTTGACGCTCTGTACATTGACATGATTTCATCGTAAAATAATTCAGAGTCAAAATAGACTTCATTTTGACGATAAATACAAGTTATTATAAGTATTATTATATTATAATGTTATAAATTGAAGTGGAAAGAGAAGGAGAGTTGGGAAAATGGTGGAAAGGTCCTAAAAATCTGGACGAGACAAATGAAATACTGCTCTGTAAAGTTTATTTAAAAGTAATTGTTTATTTACATTCTACGAAAAGTTGAATGGGTTTTGCAATACCATTTTATATCGTTTCATCTTGTATTTGGCTCAACCAAGTGCCCCCCAACCGACCTCCACCTTGGTACTAGAGCTACAATCTTAAACTGGTCGTGGGATGAGGCATGACAATGAAAACTGTAATTTTGATGAACATATTTTGAAACATTTATAAAGTTCTTTTCATTTGCATTCGACTATTACGTTATCGTCCTCTCAGTCAATATTTTTCCAAAATTATTATTGAACACTACAAAATCGATCGAGGCAATAAACATGATTGTAAGTTGATTGAGTTTGGTTGTCCAAAGAAAATTGAGTAAATTATCTGACACAAACTCAAAAGTGTAACGTTTCAAAAAATATTTGGCAAACTCGGAATTTGAGTTTGGACCAAATGGAATAGTCAATTTGGAATAATTTGGTGACTTTGTTGAACTTGAACGAGTAAATTTGGAGGAGAAAACTCACTCTGGTTCACTTTAACCATGACTCAAAAAAGAGCCTTTCATTCAGAGGAGGAACTAATATTTAAAAAGTGTCGTGATGCAACCGAAAACAAGATGTGAATTAAATCTTCCCTTTGAAAAAGGATCAAGAAACACAAATTAAGCTACTCTAATCCATTGCCAAAACAAAATAAAATCTGTTGCCCCATTTCCAAATTCCAATTTCGCAAAAGCCTAAATTCTATTGTTGGGAAAAATAAATATGCAATAATTAATCCATGTACTCACATTGTTGATGTTTCACAGTCGTCTCGTTCGGATGATTTGCTGTTTTGAACACATTTAAAATTTGTTGCGAGAGCACTTAAATGTAGTTGCTGCCTCTTCCTTTCTTTCCGGTGGAATGCGTGCACGCGCCGCTTCTTTCCGTTGCCCCAAAATGGTGAAAGAGTGCATCCGCGTCGCCCCGAAAAACAACCACAACTTTCACAACCATCCAAGAGTGGTCATTTTTATGCAAATAAATTTTATTTTACAATTATTCTTGTATTCGAAACAAGAATTCGTTCTCACAGACCTTGTATATAATTGTAATTAATTGTATTTATTAATTTGATTGACTTTTTACATCAAATGAAGACTTTGTTCATCAGGTTTTATTAATTGAGGTTAGTCTTGAGACCTTGACCGTAAAAATGCAGACAAACTCTATGGTGCTGCTCTGTGGCCGCGAGTCAGTTCAAAAAGTCTTTCAACAATTTGGAGATTCAGAGTTAAATATTACCAAAAAGTAACTTTTAACCAACTTTAACTGTTATTAGTGTAGTGTCACAAGTGTGGATATTCTCATTGGACCACAATTTGACTCTGTCTTGGATTTGTTGTGCAGTGGTTGTCGTCATTATGGCTGTGAATTCATTTGTGTAACTATTTGCAAGTTTCAAAACTTTGACTTTAATGTAAATTTGCATCAAGTGATATAAAACAGTGTAAACAGTGTACAATGACGATGAATGTCGACTTGAAATTCAGTCCGGTTCAACTGCCCGCTGGCCAGTGGGAATTCAAAGCCAGTCCACAAGACATTAAAGATGGATTTCAAAGTTTGTTCAAGAAATTGCTTGAAATTGAAACACATCGATTTGGAGTCTGCAAAGTGACTCTTCCTGCAGCATTGTGTAGTGACAGTGATATTGACTCACTCGAGTCGCTACTACAAAGTGATAATGCACAGTTGACCATTACAAAGCAAAGTTTGAAGGTGACAACAAATGGTCAAATTTATGTATGTAAAGTAGAGTCTGCTGACTTCAATAATTGGAACAATCATCGTTTAAGGTACGGGGTGGTAATTATTCAGTCATTTATTAACAATAACCTCATTATATTCTCTTTCTAATATTTTAGTTTTTTTGAATATTTCTTATTCAAGTAAGGCAATTCTGAACGAAAGTATTCACATTTAGCTATTATCGTATCAGTACTATTATTCTTCAAATAGGTGTTGGTTCGTCAAAATTTGATTATGGACTCATATTTTCTTCCTATAAACCCACCTCACTTGAATCCCAAGTATCAGTCCTTTACATAGCAAAGCAAAACAGTCACGTCATATTGAAAACCGATTTTCGGGTTGTTTTTCCAATTAAATAAACATTTTGAGATATTTAAAAATCTTTTTTATCTTTCAACCTATAGTTTTCATGTTTGGTAATGTGATTGACATTCATGGGACAACTTATGACCAACTATGAAAACTGAAATTAAATTTTGTATCATGTCCCGGCCCAGTTTCGAAACTGAAGCCATGTCAATGCTGTTACAGCCGATGTGACCGACTTGGATTTTTTTATTTTTGACCTAAAATGACATGAAAAAATGGGGGATACATATTTTTGAAGTTGATTTTATCAGCCTCAATTTATTGTCAGTTTAAAAAATCTGTATCTCGGGAATAATTGAAAGCCATACGAGATAAAAAAATCGGGGTTTTCAATATGACGTGAACTGGCGTGTTTTCCTACATAAAGGACTGATACTCGGGATTTGAGTGAGGTGGAATTTTGGACCAAGATGTCCTTTTCTCGGCCCTTATCGTTACTTTATATTTCATTTATATATCATAATTTCATATAATTTGACTCTGGGATGATAATATCTGTCAATTCGATTAGATTTTGTGAATGAACGACGCTAGAATGATTTTGTTTGTTTTGATTTTAATATTTATGTAGAAACTTGGACCAGCGGTCTCATGATGACCAACGTCGTTTTGATGAATTGTTGTCTTTGTTGGGCACACAAAATTCGGCATACCAGGCCCGACTTGACCGTGAATGCATTTTAAAGGACGGTTGGAAACTTGAAGAATTTGGCCGTGTGACGAGCGTCGTCCGTCAACTTGCAGAGAAATTTGGAATTGTGAACCTGATAAACAGCCAAATTCATGTAAATTCCCTAGGGTCGTTTCGTCCACTCGGTCAAGGGACCCTTGGTCTTGGGAAGTTTTATTACCATTTGGAAGGGTCTTCGCAAAAGTTCCTTGTCATACCGCCTCAGTTCAACTCAAATTTGACAGCACTACTAGACCCAAGCCCGGTAAAATGTCCAAAGTGGTTTCAGCATGACAAATATCTGGCGACATCAACAGTCATGCCTCCTGGGATTAAAGTAATCGAAGTATGATGATTTTGTTAATAAAATGAAAAATTAATAAAAATATTTTATACTTGTAAAATCAAACTAGAATTGTAAATTGTTGAATTGTATTTCACAGATTGATCTTGAGCCAGGTCAGGTTTTGATCATTTTCCCTGGCACATATTCTCAAGGTGAATTGTCACAATCATTTTTACATTTCAAATAGTTCAGTTTTTTTTCATCAGACAATTTATCTAATGTTTAATTTTAAAATTACACTTCTAGAAATTTCCACTGGGACAAATATGATTCAAGTTGGTTTTTGGTCAGATGACCTGCTGTACCCAAAAATTGCAATGGCGTTTGCAGGGGATCAATGTACTTGCAAGTGGAACGAACAACGAAAAAACTTTGACAAATTGACTTTATCAAAATCATTGAAGCCGTTTGCAGCTCAACAAAATGATGATGGAATTGCAGCACTCGAGCCTTTACTGAGACCAATTGACTATACGTGGTGAGTACAATGAAAACTTTTTTTTTCGGACATTACTCTGAATTGGACAATGCCGGACCGGATATTGAGATACCCGTAATCACAAAATGAATGTTAGATGAGGATTCTACACATGTTTTTGTCGTAAAAACCAACAGACATGATGAGTCAACGCTAAAATTTGTTTTCATATGCTGATTTAATTTTAACCTTAAGCATTGGCGGGTAGGTCATGACGTCAAAAACTTTACCCATCCACCTCGTTGGTCGCAGGTGTGAAGTGCTCAATTGTTTCACATTTTTGTAGTTGGAAGAATTGATTTTTTGGAATGGGTCATTTTAAGTGTTTTTTGAAAGGAAATGCTTTCACGCGCTTAAACCCGCCCCTTTGCCCGGTTTGTTTATCATCAACTTTTTCTCATGCTCTGTTTCTGAACGTAGTTTGACCTGCTGTACAAGATGAGCATGTAAAATGTATACGCATTCTTAAACCATCCTCTCTGAGATCCAACATGTAGCGGGTTTTTTTTTCGAAAATTTTTATACCGCGTTCGAAAACCGTCATGTACAATTGCATGCGGGCTTACAATTTTTGAGTCAATTTAATGTTGGGTCAAGGACACTATGGGCTGTCGTAGAAAAAAGTTTGACGGGACGATGACACTGCAGTGTTGAAAAATATTTTTTAAACAAGGGTCAATATTACTCTGTTGGCTTTCTCTTGGCATTTTCCTAGGCCTTTCTATAGGATCATGTGAATAATTCCGAGTCATATTTACTAAGCCTGTTTCAACAAACATAACCTTGTCGTTTAATTGGTGCTCACTATACACGCTATAACTAATAAATTACTTGAATGATCTTTTTTCTCTGTAGCTTGGCAAATATTCAGCAAGATGAAGCTGACAGCTTTGTGAGGGCTCTGCACAACATACACTTTTGTCCTTGTCATCAGAGCAAGTCAAAGAAAAAACAAAATTTACCTGTACACTGTTCAAGTTTCCGAATGCTTTGTAATCTCTCTTGGCATCACTTCAAAGATGGTATAGACAATTTTGTAAGTTCGCAAAATCCGCAACATGACAATGAGGCTGAAAACTTGTGTCATAGTCAGAAACTCTCAAGTGATCTGAACCTTTGCGGCCAGTATTGGAGATTCAACATGGAAGAGATGTTGATTCATCAAATTGGCGGAAAGCCTGTCTCCCTCAAACGAGACTTTTTGTCTACTGGAACAAAGTTGGGAAATGCAGTTTTTGGAAGACACAGAAATACCATCAGCAACACAATTTCAACGTGGTTGAGCAGAGTTTATGGTATATATACATTATAATATAATTAAGATGTAATTAATATCGAAAAAACTGGTTTTAAGCGCATTCATTTCCCAATTAGTGTGTTAATTTTGAATATAAATTTTAATCGCAGGTCCAATTGAAGACAGTCGCTTGTACATGGTCACTTATAAGCAACAGCCGACCAAACATGTAGCTCTTCCTCCGTCACCTTATGCAGTCTCATCAAGGCAACTGTTTCAGGAGATGACCATCGACTCTGTTGGAGACTGTTCCAGTCAAACCTATTCTGCTGAAGCTGGGCCAAGCTTTTTTGATGAGCAAATTGTTGAGCCGCTGGAAAAAAAACGCTGTACAAGAAGTTTGTTCTCATATGCAGAAAACGAATGTTCCAGCGAGTCGGATTGTGATCAGGCAGTTTCAGTCCAGACGTTTCCATCAATACCAGACAATTGACAACAGTCAATTTATTAATTTATTTCATCTTAAGGGTGATTGCCTATGTCGTCGTCAGTGTTGTCCAAATGAAAAGGAACTAAGCATCAGTTGAAGCACATTTGTTTTGGAGCATCTTTTCAGATTTGTCAAGATTCAATTTTTTTGCTGTTAAATTAAAATTAATTGATGTAGATTAACGTGGTTCATATTTTTAAATAAATTTTTGTACTTTAAAATAAAAATTAAAATGTCAATTCAACGAGCCTTTACACAAATGTAAATATTTAGGAGCGAAGCAGAAAAGTAATTTGTCATTTCAGAAGTACAAATTACATATTTCGGAAATAATCTTTTACCGAAATGTAATTTGTCAAATTTTTTGAGCGATAAAATTTATCATTTCAGAAATAAATTTTAATTTTTGCATTAAAGTTGTACTGTTAAAAGCACTTTTCCACGATAATAAACAGGAGATTGGGGTTTGACGTGTGGACTTGCTTTGAAACTCTGATGGAAGTAAGTTTCGTGACCCTTTAACAATTCTTAAAGGGGTCACATTTTGGAATGATTGCCTGCTTTGACCTGCAGAGATTGTCAAAAACCATAAAAAGAAAATTATTTTTTTCTTTGAACGAAAAGTGACAAGAAGCTTTCTGAGATGTCTTTCGGCAACGATGAAATGGACTATTTTTCAGTGACCGGTTTCATTGACTTTTGTACATTTTCATGATTTCACAATTTTCATAATTATTTGTATTTGAATTATAAGTACTAAATGAGGCCACAGAAAACTAGTCGCCAACTAGTCTAACTAGTTTCATGAGCTTTCGCATGCTTGGCACCATCTCCCATACTCATTTACAAAGCCACTTTCACTGTATCTTCAAATTGAATTCTATCCCATTGAATAAGCATATGAAATTCTGCCTTGGTGTAATATACCGGAAATCATATTTGCAGCTATTGCCATATTTTTGCCATGTCATTCCTGACCACTGAAGGTCACCAAAGAGCTAATACAAGAAGGTGGGTGAGATTAATTCCTACGCCCCCCTGTATTGTTCAAGTAGTCTTTGGAAAATTTGGTTTACTCGCCCGGCGAGTGACGTGGAGTCAATTTCAAAAATCTGTATCTCCAGAGCCGATTGGAATTGTGCGAAATGAAAAAACACGTATTCCCTACTTTTTCACATACTTTTAGGAAAAAAGTGAAAAAACAAAATTTGGTCACATTTGTGGTAGCCGGGGTTTCGCTGATCTTTGGTGACCTACAGTGGTCAGCAGTGACATGGCAAAAATTTCATACATTGTCATAAATTGTCCCAGTCCCTTTTGTGACTTGTCCTGAAATATGAAAGCTCCATGTTGAAAGATGAAAAAGTTTTTAAATGGCTCAAGTTGGAAAAACGACCCAAAAATCAGTTTATGATGGGAAAATATATTTTACAGCATCAAATAAATACACGACCGCGACAAAAAAATACGCTACCGCGGCAAATCGTTCCGCATCAAAATAATCGCTCGCAACGACAAAATAATACGTAACCACGGCAAATTAATACAAACCGCGGCAAATAAATACACTCAACGACAAACAAATACACTCCACGACAAAAAAATACACTCAACGGCAAATAAATACATTCCACGCCAAATTAATACACACCGAGGCAAATTAATACACACCGCGGCAAATAAATAAATAAAAATTCCTGTAGGTGCCGTCCATTAATCGGTGTATGGAAAGTTCATCACGGGAAAGTTCAACATGGGAAAGTTCATCACACGGAAAGTTTAACACAGGGAAAATTCATCACACGGAAAGTTCAATACATGCTTGGTTTGGTCTTATTGACGGATTATGTCAATGGAGATTTGTTTTATTGAAGTCGCGAGCGAAGCGAGCGG
>JAQHQX010000796.1:0-10983 GCA_034694425.1 Arrhopalites sp. Gr-Col-00791 | reverse complement strand
AATTCTAAATTCTGTTGGCTTAATTCCAAAATCTGTTGGTCGGTAAAATTAACATCCTTAATAAAATCTATTCTTGACCATAACCCCCATCGAATAACAAGTATACTACCGCAGCCTCCACATCTGAGTACTTTTTCAGTCGTACCCCACACTTTAAAGGAACTTTTCAGCTGTCAATTAATTTTGGGTCTGTATCAGGGCTCGGCCCTCGGGAAAAATGGGAAGAAGGGAAAAAATTGTAAAAACCGGTTTTTACCACCGGCGGTTGCGCAGTAGAAATTGGGATATAGAGGAAAGCAGGGAAATAAAGAAATTTGCAAGTAGTACTCCAAATGGGTACAGCTTCAGTACACGTATTTTCAGCATTGGATACTTTTAAAATATCCACATTTCTTAGGTACAGATGCTTTTATTTGTACCCACACCTTTGGGTATCAGTTGGGCTTGTTTAAGGAAGTCTTGAATTTTTTAAAAATTCTCTGAAATGCCAATTGAAGAACAAAAAGAGCATGTACGTGTGGGGCATACATCCGGGGAGGTAGGAAGGCTCCCGTATCAGCTCAGGGGTGCCGATTTTAAGTACCAAAAGTTTTGAGTACGGACATCGAAACAATGTTTTGAATGGGTACAGTATGTACCCATTTGAAAGACTATGATCAACTTCCCATATTGTGGGATAACAGAACTTTTTGTAATAAAGCCCAATGTTCATGACAAATCCCTAGTCAGCACAACTCGTCATTTCAAAAACCTAAGACGTCTTTAAGACGAAATTTGCGTCTTAAAGATGTCTTAAATCGTCTTTATGATGAGTTTTGCTGACTGGGATGCTAATGGAATTCCTGGATCTTGTAGCGAACGTCTGCTTCAAAGGGATTTTTTTCTATTTCCAATTTTTTCGTACTTCCCACCCAATTTTTTCCACTGTGAAACACAATTTCATTTCTCCCGGGAGATAGAGAGCCCTCAAAATAAACAATAACTATTAAAAGGTCACTTTTGGACCACCCTCCTCTATGTTAAAACATGTTAAGGCCGTCACTTTGTGACAACTTCAGAGGCCGAATTGCATTCGGCGGACTTGAAGCGAAGCAGCAGAACTGTGTCCTCATCCGTTCTTCCTTCTGCGACGCAAAACAACATCAAAAAAATTAACCCAGTGGAATAGCGAGATTTATGTTCCAGAAAATTCTTTCAGATCTGAAAAGCACTTTTCTACTGTTTCCGAGTCGGCCAGAGTTTATTTCCTAGTTCGGGGCGACATGAGAAAAGTAGGATAAAGTGCGCATTTTGTATTTGAGAGTCGGATTTCTATTTTAGAAACTTGTTTGAACTCTGAAAAGGTTTTTATGTTGTTTCCAAGTGCGGACAGACAGGCTTTCATCTTGAAAAACAAACCCGCCAGGTCACATCAACAACCGAATTTTCGGGTCTTTTTGTAGTAAAATGACGATTTTGAGCTATTAAAGACTTTTTCTTAACATGGCAGGCTACCGCTCATTTTTGATACCTCTTTTAAAGGACTTTTTGTAATACATGATAGCGATTGAGAGGTGTGGATAAAATATAGTACTTTAAGTAAAATTTGAACATGATTTTTAGCTCTTAGCTCTAATCAGATATTGAGAATACAACTTTACAACTTCTTTGGAGTCGGAGAACGAGCTAACATCACCCCACCTTTCAGTAAAACAACAAAAATTAATGACACACGAATTGAATTCAACAACGAACATATCACTGGATGGGTAAAATATCTGTGAGAAAATTTCATATTTCAGTCAATCAATTTTTTAACGAACAATTTAAATCGTCCTTCTTCAAAGGGAGAGATATTTACGTCTTAAACGTTTTTATTAGTAATTGTACAGCAGCTGGTCTCCATACTTTAGTAGAAGACATTGACTTTAACCTCGGCACCCTCAAGGCCAAAGGAATGATGACAGTTAAGACTGCCCGAATATTAGGAGCCTACGCTGCTGACCTCCAAATCAAGCTGCCATTCTCCAATAAAATCATCGTAACTGGAGAAGGGACTGGAGATTTGGGAGTTGACAAAGCCAAAATCACCTGGTCTGCCAACATCGTTCCCAATTTAATTACGAACCGTATGCACATCAACAAATTAGATGCCGACTTCGTCTTCACTGCTTTTAATCTGTCCCTAAAGAATTTAGTTGTCAGTGGTAGCCTAGTCGATTGGAATAAGGTCAACCAAAATGGCATTGCATGGTCAGTTCCCGTTTACATCCCCTTTCATATTTCACCAAACTTGCAGACGCGTTGATCAGACGACCCTAGTCTCAATTTTCATTAATTTAATTGTTTTTGCCTACGCCTTAAACAGGTTCAATAATTTGTTTAAGACACAAAAGCCAGTTTTCATATCTGCCATCCAGGAGATTATCAACAGTATCCTCGAGGTGAATTCATTTTCATTTTAACCAATTTTTTGAAAATCATTGAAATCATTCATCTAATTCTGAATATCAATTATTATTTGTAACAGGATAATCCATTGAGTGAACTCGGGGGTATTAATTTCGAATGAGGTGGACAGTCTGGTACACAGTTTTGAATCAAAATGATAGAAATTGTCAGAATCTTAAATTGCATAAAGTATTCCATTGACAATAAAGAATTGACAGAGTACAAGTGAGTAGAATCACAATGAACCAATAAAACTTTGTCTACTTTGTTATTCTCTTGATGTGTGCTTGAATGGGTCTAAAGGTCAACTAACTCTGACTGCTAGTCCGATATTTTACTTTTGGCCGTTATTTTTTTGGCAAATAAAAGTCATCATTTTGTCAATAACCAATTGGCAAATAAAATTAATCGTTTTACAGATACAATCAATTATTTTGTAAAAAATTAATTGAAAAATCTTATTTTGACAACAAAAGTTCTGATTTTTTCAACTTTTTTTGCCAAAAAAAAATTACGTTTTCCGTCTGTAAACATTTTTATTGGTATACGTGGTTAAACAATTTTATTTAACGCAAGCTTTTGAATTCAATTTGAATCCTTCGTCAGGCAAAAGTAAAGTGACATTAAAATGTTGAAATTCTAAAAATTTAAGGTTTTTGTTGGTATGTGACAGGGCATTAATACTGTTAAACACCGGAATTTAAACTTTGCAAACTGTTTGTAGCCTAATTTTTGGTATAATTGATAGCCAAGTGCTACCAATTTCATAATATTTTTTTGAATTCATGGTTCTCTAATTTCGTCTGGTCAACGAGGAGACCTTCCACATTTTTTCGGACTTTGGAGTTCCTTTCTTTTTGCATGAGTGTGGTGTTCTTCCAATCAATTCGGTGAGACCCTTTAGTGTCACAGACATGCTTGGCCACGGGTGACCTCTCAGGTTTTATATTTTAAACAGCACTTTTATGTTCGTTGAGTCGAATTTCCACAAGGAGTCCAGTTTCGCTCCACTAAACCAATGGGCAGTGGAGGCAAGGAATTCTGTACACACCAGATGGACTCAATTCTTCCTGGTTTTTTGGTGACTCAAAAAAATATTTGATTTTTGATCCAGGTGTCAAAGTGACCTTCCATTTGTACTTTCTTTTGAGGTAATTGGAGATGAATAATTTTTATTTACAATATGATTAATTTTTATTTTTGAAAAACGTATGCCTTATAAAAATACCAAGTTGGAACAGGATTTTGAACAAATGGTAGCTTCCTTTGGGTTTAAATGCTAACACCATTGCACACGCTCATTTGTCATTCATCCCTCTACATGAACTTGATTTTTTTTCAATTTATAGTGTAACTTTCAAATATGTTTGTACATTTTACAGAAGCAGAGCTAGCATCACAAAGGGATGGACGACACTCTTTTAGTTTCGACAAAGCCAGTGCCAACTCTCTAATTGAAACATGTTGTGGCAGCAAATGGTGAAGTTTACCTCGATGTGGTAGATAAAGGAAACATGTTGTTGCTAATTCTAACGAAAATAAAACTGGTCATAAAAATGAGTTTCACTTTAGGGGGACTATGAAACACTATCCAAAGACGATGAAGGATACGGCTGCTGTAGACGACGAAATTAAAAATTAGAAAATAGAGGACGCGAAGGAAGAGAAAAACATGAAATTACTAGAATTAAATCCTAAAAGCAACTACAAAAGTCCTAAAAAACAAGAAAAATGAAAAAGCAAGTTCAAGCTGTTGACATGTAATTGGACGTATTTTCTTTTAGCTTGATTTTCTATTGTCATTTGTTTGCTGTTTGGTAAATACAATACTCTTCTGATATTGAGAAATAAATTAATCTTCGATTTGCCACGACACCATTCAAAGTGTACTTTCGCATGACTAATTCTCACACTAGTCTACTTTCTATAATTACATCGACGGTATAATTGGGTTGTAGTAAATTTTCTAATGTAATAACTACAGGGCTCGGCCCCCGGGAGAAATGGGAAATGGGAAAAATGGAAAACCGGTTTTTACCACCGGGGGTTGAGCGGTAGAAATTGGGAGATAGAGGAAAACCGGGAAATAGAGAAATTTCCAAGTAGTGCTCCGAATGGCTACTAGTTTGAGTCGACCTATTTTGAGCATTGATGACTCTTCAAGTATCCACATTTCTTAGGTACAAATGCTTTTATTTGTACCCACAGTTTTGGGTATCAGTTGGTCTTGCTTTAGGCAGCCTTGAATTTTTAAAACAATTGTCTAAAGTGACGATTTAAGGAAAAAAAACATGTACGTGTGGGGAATACACCCGGGAGAGCGCACCTGTTAGGTGGCACAGGGGTGCCTATTTTACCAAAAGTTTTGAGTACAGTCATGGGTATATCATAACCGATATCCATCCAAAAGACTGTGATAAACTTCCCATATTGTGGGATAACACAACTTTCTGTAATAGTGCCTGATGTTCATAACAAATACCCAGTCAGTACAACTTGTCATTTAAATGACTTCAGACGTTTTTAGCACGAAATGTACATCTTAAAGATGCCTTGAATGGTCTTAATGACGAGTTACACTGACTGGGATACTACTGAAATTTCAGGAACTTAATGGGGATGTGTACTTCACAGGGATTTCGATCTATTTCCCACCTGATTTCTCTATTTCCCAATTTTTTGCGTATTTCCCACCAAATTTCTCCCACTGTGCAGCAGAATTTCATTTCTCCCAGAAGATAGAGAGCCATGGTTCTATTATCTATTAGTTCTGCTTCAGAAGATTCATCCTTCAGTGAAAAAATATTAAGGATTCTACACTCTGTCGAGTTCAGTTTATTATTTTGTACCGATGGATAATTATGGTACGAAGGAATTCATCATCAGAAAAATTGCGAGAGAAATCCAAACAGTTGATTGGAATGGAGTCAAATAAATTGTCAAAGAATCCTTCCGACTTATGACGCCATCTGTCGTTATAAATCTCAAGGAATTTGAATGACCAGTCCAAACAAACATGAATCTAGAAGCGTGTAACCAACTGTCGGTGTAAGGTACAAGAAGTTTATATACTGAAATCAACTGCTCCTTCTAATAGTTGGAATCATATGCCAAAGTCTCATTTAGAGATGACAGAAGGAATGCTGAAACGGAATTTCGTAAAGAATGAATACTTCCTTTCTCGCGATTGAATAGAGAAATCTGGCAATTGGAATGACCGCAAGTCTTGCGATGATTTTTCATGTCAAGATACAAAGAAGTGTAACGTGGATACAGGGATTGAACTGACATTTGAGGACTTTTTTTAAAGCGTTTCAATTATAAAAAGTTGGCGATTCATTAGAAATGCTTGAACATTTTGTTAACAAAATGGACATACAAATATAAAAAACTATCAATTTGTGTAAGAGCTCTTTGTACTTCATTTCTCATTTAATAAGAAACGAAGGTTCTAGTATTGTAGCTGCTCGTTCAACTTGAAAAAGAAGCGGATTTGCTTGTGTTGTGGGCAACGTCATTACAACGCGTACACAATTAGTTTGTTGAATAATTTAAAATAATTAATACACCAAAAATATGAAAAATGTTCATGTGATTCCATTCAGTCATCATATTTTACGGGACTTTTGATTAAAATATTTTGCATGTGGAATTGGTGAGTCGTCCGTCAATTAACATAAAGTTTATCGTGGGGCAATTCAAATGAAATTTGTCATCCGTCAAACATGATGTAGTTCCATCGAACTTTCTCCTTCTACGGTTTGTTTATACTAAATTCCTACGTCAGACTTTGTGCACGAATGAAAATGGTTGTCCTCTAAAGTAGGTTTTCGACAAAGTCATATTTTACAACCACGACCTTCGTGGCACGAAGTATATCAGAGGATCTATGACATAGATTAGAAAATGTTGTAATAATTTAATAATTGAAAGTAGCCTCAAAAATTAACTTCATTACAAAAGAAATAGGACTTAATTAACAACATTTTTAGGTTAGGTTAGGATAAAGGATGCTTTTGCGGATCAGAGAAAAAACTTGGCCTATTTAAAGGAGGTTCCCAACAATGGGGGTACCCTGCCATGTCAAAAAAATGCTGCCGACCGCCTCCTCCATTTTTTGACTGAATCTCGTGTTGTTGAACACATAGATTATTTAATTGCAGCGCATGAGATTTAGCATCATAACACTAGTGAACTCTTACATAAGTTAGAAAGAGTTCAAAAATACAACTTAATAAAGAAGAATACGTTGAACAAAGTTTACACTTAATCTATTTTAAGACCTTCAGCTGTTTGACCTCCAGCGATCACTAACGTTTCGAAATGACCACAGAGGTCAACAGGTCAAATATTTCGATCATGTACAAAAGGCAACTTTTTTGGTCAAATTCTTGTCTATAATTGTGCATTTTTTCAGACTTTTATGACTGATGGCATCAGCAGGACAAATCAATTCGCAAAGTGACCCTTGGAGGTCACACCAGGGGTCGTTTGCTCTAAGAGTGACTGGGGTTCTGTTAGTAGTATAGTGCCCCTTTGATGATCATTACTGGAGGAAAGTCCTCTACCAACAATGAAAAATTTGTCCCAAATAATTTTTGGTAGATGGGCCGTCGGTAGATGAAATAAGGTGGATAACACAATTAAAGAATATAAATGCCGTTACCAAGAAGATGAAGAACAGCCACAAACAAGGTTCTCGCACTCATGAAAAGCGTCTCGATCACAATATGGAATGTTAGAGTTCTTACACTCCTCGCCATAAAGAACAGCACATTTGGTGCCATCAAGTGTGACATTGTAGCCATTGTTGCAAGTGCAAATACCCACCGCATTTGAACACTTCCTATTCAATGGACAGGGAGGACCTGCAGTAGTTTGACAATCTGCTCCCGCCTTCAACCGGCATGGTTCTGAACTTGTACTGGATTCGAAGTAGAGGTTAGCTGTGCAGCGGCATTCTTTGTACGATGGATTGAGAGGATTTGGAACACATTCCAGGTATTGGTTAGGATCGCATATAGTTGGATCGGTTGTACAGTCGTCCCCATGCTTTCCTGAGCTCGGGACCAATAAAACTAGTAGAGAAAAGACGAGCGAAGAAGTGACCAGAGATGGAGGTGGGTTGAGCCTTCTCATTTTGCACTTGAGTCTGATGGATTTACAGTTTTGAAAAAATTGATGCAAATGATGAACAGAATGAGCTTGACAATAAAAAGAGTCGTGACTCGGCGAGAGTTTTGATCTAATTAAATGTAATGCTGCGATACAAATTCCATCATCGTAAATGTCTTGTTATCAAAGGGGAATATTGCTGGGATTTAGATACCAAACCAAAAAATGTGATGTTTCTTTATCGTTAGTTTGTAGTGTTGAGTGATTCTAATTGCAGAACAGAGTGAACGAGTATAAAATGTTAATTTACAGAAGTAGACAAAAATGTCTCATGTCAAATGTAAGAAGTAGTCAGAGTTCTGAATGTCAATTTTGATAATGAAAATAATGTGTGAATACTTTTTTATCTACCCCAAAAGGTGAGTTCTTTCACTAGAAATTCTTCATTTCCTGTAAAAATTGACGAACTCAAATGTGAAATAAACTCAAGGTTGCCAATTGTAGCAACCAATTTTAGTCCATATTTTATCGCAGAGGGTCATTCCTCATGGTTTGATCAATTTCAGATTGGCATCAGTTGGCACTCAATTTCTATGGAGTTTGTCAGATTTCTCATAAGTGCAAATGCAATTGACACAACTAATTTTTTTCAAGACAGAATTTTTGGAAACATTTCATACTTCAAAAAAATCTTTCCCTCATGCCAACTTCACAATAAAAATAGTTGTTATGATTATTTTGAAATCAGTAACCGTTCCCTATCCTTTAAGCTTCTAATTACTGTGCTATGACTGGAATTAGAAGTCTCTGTGAAAAATGAGACCACATCACCGGAGATGAAGGTCATATTTTGAAGGATTCCATGTCATAAATGCAAATACTTTTTTTTGTAATTATCCTGATTTGCTAAATATTAAATGGACTGAACAACCTTAAGATCAACACCAAATTTTATGGATGATATACGGAACATTAATGAAAAGTCATTTTCATCGTTAGCATTTTTTAAATGATTAGTGCTCGTTTCACTAGACTATTATCAAATGGACACACTGAAATGGGGAAATGGAACACAATGATATGACATATATGATATGATGCTAGGGGAAAAAGCAGTTGATTACTGATGGAGATTTAGACAATTTTGGAGCGAATGAATTAGAAGATGATCCACAAACTATTGTATCAATCTACAGATTGAATGAGTAAGGATTTGTAGAGATTTTCCTACTCCTCAAAGACCCAATTCCACAAGCAGGCACTACAAGATTATTCGCACTCATCCTTTCAACTAATCTAATGCCACTTCCCTTTTAAGCTTTACTGATTGCATTTCACTCAACTTGATGCGCCAAACATGAAAGATGATGTAATAATTATCTCTTTGGCACAAACTTTAATTACCAAACGACGCTTACAAATATTGGAACTCCATATTTTTGTGTAGGTGTTGGTGTTGGACGCCCAAAATAAGTTGAGGTTCATCTGTTTGCACAATTTTATCACCACTCTAAAAAAATTTAGTCAAGCCACACACTGCATCGAAATTACTAAAAAAGCGTCTCAGCAAAATACTTCTAGCGAGACACACGACTAACGTTCAATCAAGCAGAAAATTTGATTTTAAAATTGTTTCTGGAATTTTGCAAAAAAATTTCCTCTAGTCGTATGTACGCCCATTGTGGTCAATGCAAAAACATGAAAGTTCAATTAGCTTGAATTGGAAAAGAAGCAAGTTGGAGCAGCCAATTTTGGTGGAAATATGAAGTTGGTGGTGTAGCCTTTTGGTTAAAATTGTCAAATCTCTGGCATTCTCTGGCACTCACTGACTTCAACAACAACAAAATAGGTCAGTCACTCCAATATGTACAATTTCAAAACTTTAACGCCTCATTTTCCACAGACAAAATATTTTTAAAAGTTTCTGTTTTGGGCTGGGAAGTCCCCCCACATAACTCAAATCGAAAATGAAGTTCTTTAGGCCGAGTTCAAAATTTCTCATTATTTGCTCAAATTCACTTTTTTCAATATAGATCGTCCCAGTGTGCGCCACCTCACATAGAAATATGTATTAAACTCCTCTGATATGTTAGAGGACGAGTTGGACACTGAGCCTAAATGGCGGATGTGGCATTATGATTAATTTGCTGTAGTACTGTTAAAGGCACTTTAGATAAGAAGTAAAAGTAAATAAAAATGATGAGGATGATTGATGATTGTAAAACACCGTAGAAAGCTCAGCCTATAGATTACAGATTATTGCACAATATCGGTCTTAATCAAGAAAAGCTTAACACCATCCTTAAACACTTGACAAAAAATATTTTTGAGTAGTCATCCAACAACTTTTGTAGAACTTGGACCTTGTCAGGAAATTCCTATTTTTTGGTTTTATCAAAATAAAATTTGAAAAGCTACATTTCTATTTTCCATTCAACCAACAAGATGTGTCGAGTTTATAAATGTGGAAGGTAACTATTCAAAAACTTTGATTTTAAAATATTACAAGTACATTATTTTAAAATTATTATTAATAATTATTATTATGAAAGATGTGGAAAGAAAAGAGAACGAAAATGCGAAGCCAAGAAAGGTCATGGAGGGAAATGTCATGCTAAGATCGTCTTGCCCACTCGTATCTGCGTACGATGTTTGACTCATCGTCGTGATAGTGCCAGTGGAAGTGACTCCGATTCTGGAAGTTCATCCTCCGATTAAGAAATTAAGAATATGAATTCATAATAATTTTTTTGTAATATTCAGTTCTTTTTACAAAGACTTGAAGTTACACATAACAAAAAAAGAAAAGGAAAACACTTTGAATTATTTATTGACATAATTGATTGATCATTTTGCATATTGAAATTAATTGAAATTAAATTAAATTGAATTCTGGTGCTGGTTTATTCGTTGATTCATTCCCATTTAAATTAATGCCCATTTCATAGACATCATCTGCTCAATGTCTCATGCTCATTTTATTATTACTCATCTTTTTGCACAAACATCGCATCCACTCACTACAATACAAATTTCGACTTTAAAATTCAAAAAATGAGTAAAAATTCAAAAATAATTTTTATGAAATGAATTAATAAATTTTAAGCTCTTGAGGTACTTTTGTTAACGGTAATGAGCTCCAATTGTTTAGCAAACGCATTTTGTTTTTGTACAAAACCAACTAGAATTGAGCGATGGTTGAACCCACAAAAGTACAAAAGTTTGCTTAGCATTTACATAGAACCTTTCAAGAAATAAATCTATATTTCCACATCCCATTTTTTACAAACGATGATTATTACAAAGTACAGGAGAGATGATGTGATCCACTTGCATACAAAGGAAGTAAAGTTGACCAAAGCATTTGAATAAATTAGTCATTTAAAGAGGACGAGCTTTGCCTTTACGTTGGGGCATAATGAGCAATCAACTTTTTGG
>JAQHQX010000795.1:0-10983 GCA_034694425.1 Arrhopalites sp. Gr-Col-00791 | reverse complement strand
AGTTTAATTTCTAATCTAAAAATTAAATAATGACACAATTACCCAACTATTATTTTGGACTACTATTTAAAAGCAGAAAAAACAGCTTCCAAATAATCGATGCGAAATAATCGAATTGTAGTTGACAAACAATACAAATAATTCTCACATTATGTTGATTAATTATCCTCTCATATCTTCCTTGTAGATGAAGTCTTCCGACGGAGGAAAAATCACATTCACGTTGACCTCAAGTCCTTCTATCTCCTTGACTGAAGTCAAATGCAGAGATCCAAAGTCCTCTCCACACTCATTGACATCCACCTCTTGTGAATCTCTCCCTTCAACTAAGAACACATTTTGATTTTGTTGATTCGGGTTTTTACTAAAATGTCCTTCATAGTCCCAATTGACCTTACAGCTAGATCCATTGTTATTGTTGACACATTTTACCATAAATGGCGAATGATGGTAAAAGTGGGGATGATGAGCTTTTGCGTGAAACCACAAAATCCCACTAGTCGGCGATAATTGGAAACACTCCATCGTTTGTCCGAATTCTACAATTAAAAGTTATTATTTTTTATCACGTATCAGAAATCAATTTAATACAGATTAAAAATAAAACGTTTAAATAGTGACTGAAAATTACGTTGCGTCATGGTAGGAGTTTTCTATTAAATCACAACTTTTATAATTCGTACTTTCGTCCAAATTTCAAATTAATTGAGAATTAATTAAATGTGTGACTTTAAATTTGTACTCCATGAAATTTTTTTATGTTGATTTTATTGTACAATTGAATGCCAAAAATCAGTTTTTTTGCTTTTTGCTGTACAACGTTCACGAGCTTCATCTGAACTGTGGAGGTAAAGCCCAGAATAGGGGGGGGGGGCACTACGCACAATCTCAAAGAAGGAGAAGCTATCCAAAAGTGCGTAGCTACTCACTTTTCCAAGCACATGGGCCTTTATTCCTTTGCATTAGAGGGAACATCATAGAAAGCTTCTCGTTCCTTCACATTGTGCGTATTGTGCGTAGTTGTGTATTGAGCTCCAAAGCTCCACAAAGTACGTGCTAAAAAACATGACTGTACCTTTCCAACATAGGCCAATGTAGATGACAAAGAACTCAGCATTCCCAATCCTATTATAGAACCTCATATTCTTTGGAAATTATTTTCAGTTTTTATTTAATTTCTCTTGATTTCTTGACACTTGACCGAGCATGGGACATTTGTGGTAAGGAAGTAAAGTGACTATTTATATGGGACAGTCTAAAATCAATTATTTCTCATAAACTGGTTGTCCATGAAAATATTTGAAGTTTTGCATTATTTTTATACTTATCGGTTGTAGATGCGATCAGGATGTGTGATCAGAATGAGATTATTTACCTCTCAATGTAGGAAATTGACAATTTCAGGAATGATTCAGTGACTTCTGATCCACATTTTAAAGTTGATCCCGGGAGAATTGGCTATACGCATTGTATGTGGACCAGGACGGGACGTCCCGTCGGGATGGGGTCAGGACGGGACAAAACTTCATCACGTCCAGGTCTCGCCCCGATTCGGAGCTCTAATCGGTTCGCACTTTCGTAAAGCACGCGTGAAAATTGAATGAAAAGCAAAGTGAGGTGACGAGGAAAAGCACAAAACTATAAATGGGGAATCAATGCGCACAGGTACTAATTGAGTTTGAAACAAAAATACGAACATTTTGATGTGTAATGGGCCACTGGATGAACAAAAAAGTCTCGATAAATCTGTGACAAAACATTTTTAGCTAGAAATAATTAACGCAAATAAATTTACTTTACTCCACAAGCAGTCAATGGGAATAGCTGTATGACGATAACAAGTTAAAAACGTTAATTAGATTCAAATGGATGTAACACATGCCACAATGCCAAGTGCACAGACTTGAAGATGAGGCTAAAATTGTGGATGCAGTCACTACTCCACTGTACAAATACAAAAGGAGCATCACAAGCGTAAAAATAGGCACAAGAATTCTGATCACTCTCAGTCCATTCAAGTTGTGTTTACCTTTGGGTGTACATAGTTCGTGACTCAATTTTCGTATGGACAATAATTCGATTTTTGAAATATTTGGAATTTTCATCTAAACGACAACGCAGACAGAAATTCAAAACAAGTTGATACACTTCGCTCATTATCTTGAAGCTTTGATCGTCCGAATTAAAAGGTGAGTTGAACATTTGCAATAGTCACGTGATATTAAATAATCAAGAGCGGCAACTAAAAATCCAGGATGTTGGGAATTGGAAAATTTTGAGATTGTAATTTAACTGCAAATGTAATTTAGTTTAAATGAAATCATTGTAGCTTGACGGGTACGTGAATGTGGGACGAAATATTTAATTTTATTTAAAATTAATAAATTTCCAAGCTTTCAATTACAATTGTAATCATCATCACCAGGGAATATACAGCTTAATTGAATTAGTCCAGACAACTCTGTCCTCGTAATGTAGAGCCTCGGATGAAATTAAGGACCTTTTAATTAATGTAATTTAGGATTTTTAGGCGGAGTAGGAAATCCTCAAGAAAAACCTGCATTAAAGTAAAATGGTAATTGACCAAGTCGTTAAATATAAAATCAAATTGAAACTATGAAAAATAAAATCTTTACAAATTGAAATTTTGATCAGGAAACTTCTAACGAAATTTTGCATTCTTTGCTACTGGGCTCGACAGCCACTTTTGCTGGACTGGGATTGACGATCACGTAATTTGACATTGATTTTTAATGTGATTCAATCCCATTTAGAAATCCAAAGATAATTTAAGCTATTTAAAACACACCTTCAACATTTTTAACTCAACTTCTGAGATTTTGTTTAAATTAGAAAGATTTCTCAGGTCGCGACTGGGTCTATTGAAATATTTTGAGTATTCAATAATCAAACTTTTTTGCTGACTTTATGTCAAGTCTTGTTGCAGCTCCAGCAATCCAAAGCTCGTCAGATCCTGTTCCATCTTTTTTGAACGTTTGCAGTCGCGGAAAACTAATCGCCATCATCTCAATTTTACCTTCAGTAGGAGCAGCTGGACTCCTCTACCATCGGACTCAGGACTACAGATTCTTGGCTATTTCCATCCTCAATCTACTGACAATTCCCTACACAATGAAATTCATGACTCCCATCAAAAATCGTCTGAATTACAATTATAAGCCTGAAGAGCGTGGGAAAGCCCTTCATTTAATTAAAAAATGGTCGACTCGTCAATGGATTCAAACTTTGGTGGGAATCACAAGCTTCGCAATTGCTGTTCATGCCATTTTGAAAAAGAAAATTGTAGTCACAGAGGTGGTCAAAAATATTTTTCGAAAATAATTTATATGGCAAAATTTAAATAAAGAATCATAATGTTTAGAATATTATTTGGCAACGCACAATTACGGTGCTCACTGATTGTCGTTTATTATTATAGCAGAAATTATTAAACTGTTGCCCCACAATGCAGTAACCCTTTTAATGTCTTTTTCTCTTTTTGACCTTAATTGTCGTAATGTTTGTCATTGGAAACGAACTGTTTGAATGTCTCCTATTTCTCAAGTTTACCCTTTATGAATTTTTGTTCCTTAACAATTTTTTTGATATGTTGATTTTCCAAAGTTTAGTGAATAGTTCACAGCAAATTACATTGGATTGGGTCCATTTCACTAACACTATTTAAATGAATGACAAATAAAAGTTTAGGGAAATAATTGGATGTTTCAAGTTGTGTAATTATCTTAATAGACTAAGAGACAATGGTATGTCGGAAACTTCCCGCTTTATGTCTATTTTGATTTGTCTCGGAATTTCTTGAGTTTTTGAGGTTGGATCTAAAGTCGTCCTAAGTCTTGCTCTAACTTGAAATTGCACGCCCTTTGACTCCTGCCTTAATTCCAATTAACTTGTTGCCAACTAAAAGACCAGTTTCCGTGTTAGGTAAATATGGGCAGACATGCCTATTCAGACTCCCATACCCAAATGCATAATATGACTACATCAGTTTGACAGTGTCCACCTAAAATATGGAATCAGTGTTTTATAATGAGCAGTGACTTGTAATTACATCAGAACCATCGACTTTTAGGAACTGATGACAAATGGAGCTTCCGATGCTGTTAGGGGATTAATAATTTTTCATTGATTGTGGCTCTATTTATTTTGAATCATTTTAATGGAAGTTTTTTTTAGAAAAGTTGGTGCTTACAAAGCACTTGTCTTTATTATTTACTTTGAATTTGTAATGCGAAAACCGAACAAATGAAATGTTATCACGGACAAGCATTACACATTTTGCAATGGTAATTCAAATTAAACAGTACTGAGCACTCTTCAAGAACGCTCCAACTACCCCTCATTTCCATCATTAAGAAAAAGGTTGACACATTCAACTTATGAACTGATACCGTCTTGTACTTTTTCTTATCCGACTCTTTTTGCTTTCCTCAAAATGTGAAATCCGTTGACGGAGAGGATTTCTACTGGTTAATAGCTACTAGTTATTGACTCTTTCTTCACAAAATTCGTGGTCCCCCGATACTTAGGGCGTAACAAATGGTTTCTTGATCAGAAAAATATAGATTGAACCTTGTCCATGTCTAGAGAATTCAAATATCTAAACCTTCGTCAAAAGTATCGTCAGGGTATACCCGAATAGGCATAACGGTAGGCGGCTGTCTTGGCTTTAACCAAACCCATTTATTTTTTTGATTTTCTACATTTTAGAGTAGGGGACAGAAAATGCACTAATGATTCTTTATCTTGCTTTTGAGTAAAGAGTTGGTGGAATCATACTCCAATCATCAAATGTATCGGTATAGAATATTTACTGACAAGTTTGTTGTTAAAATGATGTCTTCATGGAGGAGTGTGTGGTAATACATTTTATACCTCCAACTCCGTTTTTATAAAAGTACTTCCCAGTATTTGAACGCACATTTAATTTGCTATTCCTGTCAGTAGGTACAAGCACTTGAATAATCAGAGGTCAGACAACAGGTGACCAATTTAAAAAGGTTATCGACAACATCCACTCCTTTGGGGCATTTTTTTCCTAAACACATCATTTTTCCTGATTCAACCCTTTATCTTTTGGAAAGAAAACCCACAAGGCCACATAACGCACCCAGTTTCGGATCAGTTTTATAGTGAAATGACGATTTCGAGGTAAATACGTTTCCATTTTTTTCCTAAGAATTTTTATATTTGGAGTTCTCAAATACTAACATTCATATAAGACAGTTTTTGACCAAGTATCACGTAGCTGCATTTTGACCCCCACAGGACCACCAACTTGAAAAAGATATTTAACGAATATAGTTGATTTTATTTAAAGTATTGTCAGCATGAAATAGGGCCCAGGATTTTTTCCCAGTTGGAACCATAATTCTTCATAAAGGTCATCTCTTCATAACAATCAAGAACTTTTGGCACAATTTGAATAAAGGCTCTCATGAAACAGTTTCAGGACTAAAAAATATGGCCATGTTGACTGCTTGAATCAGCCTGATTTGTAATTGAGTTTTGAGCTGTCTATACTACGACCGATTTCCAAGGCGACGGACTGATAACCAGGAATCATGTGAAGTGATCTCTTATGAAGAAAACATCAAAAATGAAATAGTATGGCTTGTGACAGACTGTTACACGACCCTTTACTCCTGCTGTTGGACCCGTTCATTTGTAATCCAGAATCGATAAAACTAGGTCCCAGTAACGCTTAGTTATCCTCCAAGAAACACCGAATTACGATATTATATAAGTTTGAAATTTATACAAACGATAAGATGAGCAGATGTCCCGGATTATTCGATCGACACTCGCTCTAATCTACACAGTTTTCTCCTCTTTACACGTGATCACTTGGACTATCCTTGTAAGCAAATTACCTTTGACCATGAACCAAATGTATTTGAAACACGACTCGAACCCAATAATCACCACAAACCCCTTGATAGGCCCCGAGAATCTGCGAGACTCGTTTTTCCGCCTTGACCTCTGTTCAAATTCTACCTCCTTGGACTTGTCCGCTGTCATTTTGAACCTCCGTAATCCTGTCACGATATACGAATCCAAGTCCAACGATGACCACATCGATCGTGCGCAAGAGAGGAAAATAGCCCGAGCAAACTCATTCAAAGGAATCAAGTGGCTCCTCAACTACATCTTCATTCTGCTCAACTTCGGACTCGACTTTACATCCAGAGATGGAAATTGGCCAACCACCAGCTCGATGCAATTTGAAGTAGATGAGAATACCAGGGGTGGTGGAAGAACAATTGAAATATGGCCAAGTTTCGCGATACTCCTCACAGATGATGAATTGTTCCTCGGCACGCCGGTCGCGCGTTTTCTCATGCCTATCGACGATAAATTCGCGAAAACATTCCTGACGGCCCACTTCATATTTGTCTTTGCTCCCAAGTCCAGTGCACATAAGGATACCTTCGTACCCACAAATTCACCAGACTACAGGGACACGTCACTCAGGAAGATACATCCGAAACTGACCATAAAGATTGCATATGCTGGCTGCCGCTACTGCACTTTCCAAGCCGAATCTGAAATGGTGTTGAGCGTGTTGAATTATTATCGTTGGTTTCGGCCATTTCAAGTCCATCGATTTGGCTGCGATTGTGACCTGACCAATCCCTGGCCTTGTTTCTGTTTTGATCGGATGACCCAGGCACTGATCAAACTGACTGTCAGCGGGAAAAATGTGTTGTGGAAAGTCTATGATGAACTGATTATTCGACATGAGGATCTCTGAACATGGATTTACAGTAAGCGGAATCAAGGACATGAAGAACAGCAATATTCACTATATCAAATATTTGAAGCTTTAACGATTAGTTTCTGCATCGCTACTTTAAACACAACCTCTCATATCGGGACTGGGCCTAATAGTCAGTATACACCATTATCCTTCGACATACTACGTGTACCTCCCGAATTCGGCGACAACCAATTTCAAAATTACGACTCCATGTACTTGACGGGACGATCAACTGAATATAAACTCATGACATCAGATGGGACAACCTCTGACAAAAAGTTGTATAAAAAATTCATCGTTCCCTTTGATTGGCCCACTTTGCTCTCTCTCACATCATTTCTCTTGGTACTCACATGGCTCTTTGTCCTTGTGGAATATCACGCCAACCCGAATTGGACAGACATTTATGACCAAATTCCACTTAAGGCCCTCTGGCTAGCTGGTGCTCTCGTGGAGCAATGTGAAGACGCAAAGAAATCTGAAAACGTCGTCGTGGACCATTTCCTTCGCAAACTATTTGGCTTGTGGCTACTCGCAGCATTCTTCGTGGCAAATATCTACATGGCTTTCTTGCAGTATGAAACTATGAATCCGAATGCATTCACCACCAGGAGACAGCAGCTGAAGCATTTTGATGGATTTTTCATTTACTTTGGTTTGCGACATTCTAAGAGTTGCGATGAATTCCAAATGGCCAGTCGCAGTACAATTAATGTGCTTAAATCGAATATGGAATGGTCCTCTGAAATTAGCAGCGAAATCACGAGTAAGAGTGTCAACTTTCGCAATGAAGTTGCTTTGAACATGATTTGTAAAGTCGACATGTATCATGGTAAAGAAGGCATTTGCAAATTATGGAGATTCCTTGAGGATTCTTTTCGCTTCACTTGGATTCAAGCTGGAATCAAGATGGATGAGCGAATGAATCTGTATGAGAAGCTTCAGAGATCTTTATCTGTGGTATGTGCCAGCAACCTTCCTCAACTCATAAGAGTTGACCTGATTTAACCTAATAACGCCTTCATGGTTTCAGAAACCGATTTTGAATTTTGGTGGGAAGCATTTCGAAACGAAATGCACAGAGACCACTCACTTTCGTATGCTGTCACTGCAAAGGGCATGGTTAGTGATCTCGTTGATGGCCAAGAGTTCTATGTCTTGGAGCAACCACCGAAATATTTCCATCCAGATATTTTCACTCGTCGATTACAAGTTTTCATGTCGTCTGGGGTATCGTCACTCTGGCAGAAGAGGATTGCTCATATTGAGTCTAGAGGGAATGATTGGGCATTTGATATGACTTCTGATGCTGACTACTCATCCTTGTGGGCAGTTGTGTCATCTAGAGATCCCATTATTTTATTGGTTTTTACATTATACCTATTTGCCAACATCGTAGGTGGAATTACATTTGTCACTGAGTTAATTGCGCCCCTTTCTATGCGAAATTTTAAAATGTGGTTCCATGTGGGGCGTCACCTGTTTTAGCGCTCACAATTTTTGCGACTGGAATTTTTGTGAAGGCTTATTTCATTTTCCCACGACAGTTAAAGGTGAAAAAATCAGATTATGCAGTAGTAAAGTAATCGGAGTGTCGGTATGTAATTAGGTGATGTATTGGGATGCCATTGATCGAACAGACGATTGAGAAGTGTGAACAGTTTTGTTTCTGTTATCTGGACTGATGAGATGCATTCAGAATACTTTGTCCTCTCGAGACAGCAAATAAGTAGGAGCTACCTTAACTTATAAAATATTTACATGTTGGATCCCCTTTCTACGAAACTGTACCCTGTTGGAATCGATACACGAAAAAGTTTCGGTGAATAAGTGGAATCTGTGTACAGAGAAATGAGAGTAGCTAGATGTAAAAACATTAAAAATTGCAGTGACTAGTAGTTGTACTAATATTCGTTGTACAAATGTCTGTGCTCAATTCACACAATTCAACTTTTATAAACTTTCGTTGAAATGCAATATCCAGATTTTTTCACTATTTTTATTTTACTTCGTACTTGTAGAAAATGCTACTTCTTTGTTCATTCATGATGGAAAATTTCTTCTATCCTACACAAATTTCGAAACTAAATGTATTGTCTTGGACTTTACGTATGCCCCAAAAAATGGTAGGTGAGTGCATTACAACTCACTGTTCTAATTGTCTCCTTCGTTATGTCGAATATGCAAAACCAGCTGAATACAGATTCGATATTTATTCCAGATTGTAAAAGAATTTGGTTAAAAAATGTTTGAAGTCTTGACAAGCAAAATTGTTTTTCTTTGATGTAGGAAAATTTTTTTTTTAAATTCCCATTTTAACGAGAAATTGGGACTACATAAATAACACTCACAAACTAAGTGGTCGTTCATTCAAAACAACATTTTTCCACACAAAAATTATTCCACCTGCATATGGAATAGACCTCCCTCTGGTTTCCGTTAAACAAGGAAAAGCTTTCCAACTTTCGATTTTATGAACACTTTGAAATGGGTCAATTTTAATGTTCCTCATAACCCCTCAGTTCCTTGGAACTTATTCCCAAATGAAACTACACCATCAAGCACAAAAAGGTCCGTCCAACTTGACCACGTCATAAATGGTTTCAGTGACTGTTTCTTGTATTTCCTTCAGCACGAAGACATTTACGACTATTCGACATCTCCACTCCCATTCTCATTGACCAACACCTTAGCCTATTCTCGCATCGTTTCGGTCTTCTTTAAATTAAAGAGTACCGCAAACACCATTGGCCGTTTCGAGCAAGAAATTTGAAATGTCGACTTTCATTCACTTTTCTCAACAGCACATTCGACAAATTGTTGGAATAAAACTCACAATTCAGAGTTATCTAACCTCTCGCTTCGCTCGAGACTTCAATCAAACAAATGTGCATTGACATAATCTGTCAATAAGACCAAACTAGGTTGGATAGAATCTTCCGGTGTGGATTCTCCTAGAATTGTTGGCAATATAAGTATTCTGTGGACAAAATGAGTGTTGAAAGAATGATATGTTTTTGTTGACGGAAAAAGTATTTTTGTAGACAAAATAAGATTTTCCCATTCTGATTATCTTTATTAGAAATAGCTTCTTTTTAAAATAGTTGTTACACATAGAGTCAGTTTTAATTGAAATAAATAAATTAATAAAAAGTCATTTTTATTATAAAAATGAGTCATTTTATTGTCAAAACAAGATTTCCCCAAACCAGTAACTATTAGCCGCTATAAACCAACATTAGCCAGTGGTCTGGATTATACTGAGAAACCTTTACACGAACCCCATGGAATGCCTTTTTTATTTCATGTTTTCGATGGTTCCATTCGATTCTCTCCAATTTTAATAGGAAATAAACCCGTTCTAATGATTGAATTGTGATTAGTGAAATAAATAATTATTAAAACATTTTTATGCTGCTAAAAAGGAATAAAGTGTAGAGGCCACTGACAACCTCCTACATAAAAAGAAGACAAGTTTTAATTGGAACTTCCTAATGTATGATTTATACCCATGCACTTATTTCTTTATTTTGGTTCACTATCTGGTGGCTGTTTTCCTAAACTGATCACTTTCATCATACCTTTTGTACTTGTTACAAATTTTGAATGGCAAAATTGACTTGAGGGCTAAACAACAACTGAATCATAACTTGTTATGATGTAAAACTTTCAAAATCTTTACTAGATATTTCGCTATCGGTTGATCAGTCAGACTTTCACAAACGAAACAAACAAATTCCATGATGACTTTTTACGTTTTCATATGCTTCAGTATCATAACATTGTGATTGTTGATGAACTCATGGTTATATTGTGCTATGGAACAAAAGTTTTCATTTCTTTCCAACTTCCAATTTTAAGTGTCCATATGGACCCCATTTTCTTTATTACTGTTTACTAGAAGAGTTTTACAACTCTTTGGTGACACAAATACAAGTAATATTTTAAACTACTGAGGTCAATATTTGGCAGAGCTGTAACAACCCTTTAGTGGAGTTAAGCTTTAGGTTTAGACTATGGTACCGACATTTTGTGTAAATGTACTCTAAACATCTATATATATAAAATGCAAGGGCAAATTTTCTCTCCAACACTAAGGATCCGGTTCTATTGAACGGACGTAGGTTTTGTTGGTATCATAAAATAGGTAATTTTTTGCACTTGAGCGTGGGCCACCTTAGATTGACCAACATTGACCTTGACCT
>JAQHQX010000794.1:0-10987 GCA_034694425.1 Arrhopalites sp. Gr-Col-00791 | reverse complement strand
TTGGGTGTTATTTATTGACGACGTTTGAATTGCTTTTTTGCTCCTAAATTTTATTTATTTTGTCCGCACTTTTTTTGCCCATGTTTTTTTTCTATCTAATTAAATGGATCCCGATACCTAAACCAAATTGAACATTTCTGCAATGTTATCAAAAAAATTGTCAAAAAAAAATATTTTAAGCAAAAAGCAGTTGCAAATTGAAATAATGAATGTGCAGGACAATACTAGTGGGCTCCGGGGACCAAAATGATCACTTGAATTTTCCTTTACGAAAGTCCCTGAAAACTGCAGACGATATTAAGGAAACAAAAAATGCATTTATTTATTTTGCATACATAGTGGCTGATGTGCTTATTAAAGTGATCAGTAATGAGTAAGAAATTCTTACTAAGAATCTTATTGTAAGATGTCATGTCAAGTTATCTCATCAACAATGAGAGAAAGAAGAATATTTGATATGAGGGTGATTGTATTAAAAATTAACAATTCATAAGAAAAGAAACACGATTTTCAACGAAACAAGACAAATGAAATAAGTTCGTGCAGTACCAGAGCTACCAAACCACCCTTACGAAAATTCTGGTACGTTATTTATGCAGAGCTGTTGTACTTTGTCTCACATTCTTTCGTATGATTGGCTTACAGGCGGCGCAAACAAAGCCTTCACGACAATTTTGCTGAAAATTCTGTGGGAAAATACAGCGTGAATGGTTCGACAAAGTTTTGTAATGGAAGTCAACAATTTCATGTTCAATTCTTCAAGTAATCCACTTTTGTCGAATCCTTCAATAACATTAAGACGATTAAACTGAATTGATTCCACATTAAGAGAACTTCATGCTTAACCAACTCTTTGCTACGAAGACAACTAAAAGGTATCCAGTTTGTTTAAATTAAGTCTTATTTAGCAAACCCACAATTGTACAATCTCTTGGATTTCCAGAAAGATCTTGATCAAACTGTAAGTCTATCAATTGTTTTCTTGATTTCAGAGTATCACATTTGCTTACTCATTTATTCATTGCCTACGACTTATGTTGCTATTAACATAAGACTGTTTGTGAAATATCCTTGTATCGTAGTATTAAAATGTCTGGTTGGAATGCGTAAAAAGGGCTTGGCCCCGGGAGAAATGGAGAATATGGTAAAAATCGGACTTTTATCTTGGTGTACACTGATTCAAAATTAATAAAAAAGCGCCTTTGGATATTAACGACAGAGATTCTGGTTTATTTTCCCAGTATTGGCATAGTCCACTCATCCACTTACCCACGTATCGTGAAACCTCAAACTGACAAAAAATGACATTGAAGCTTCTTGCCCTGTAAGCTGGTAAGTGGATAATGTCAATATCGCTTTTTCCCGCCTTATTTCTTTATTTCGCACTTTTTTTGCTTATTTTCCACTCAATTTCTCCCACTGTGAAACACAATTTTATTTCTCCCAGGCGATAGCCAGCTCTGTGTGTAGACAACTAAAGTAATTATTTGACAACAAGTGGGTATTTTTTAAAATCTTTTAAATTCTGGATTGGTCATCACCTGAAGTGTGTTTTGTACAAGTTTCATAAAATATGGATGGATTGAAACGCTCAAATGTGTTTATGGGAAAATTGCGCTTAATTTGCATGAAAATGCTGCACAAATAGTTTGTAGATGGAAAATCTGCCATTTTTAAGAATTCCATAGTACAAAATTCCGGGAGGTGCCGTCAGTGATATCGGAGTTCTCTAACCTAGTTCGCTTCGCTCGCTACGTCAATAAAAACCGAATCTCTTGTCTGACACTAATTACCTGAATTTTGGATGTAGTATGAGGTTAATAAAAAATTCGCTAGGTGTCAGCACTGTTCCTCACGATAATCCAATAGTTCCACCATCGTCTGGTAAGTGGCGCTGTGATGCACTTCTGAGCGATTTACAAATTTAATGTTAATTAATTAACAACTAGTTATAACTGATTATTTTTTGTGATGACTTAACTGTTCAATATAATTTTTGTAATCAAAATAAATTTTGTAGTGGAATCTCTTCTTTTGCTGTCAAAAACAATTTTTGCAGTGGGACCTATTTTTTGTAGTGATACCGGTTTTTTAGTGACAATATGTATATTATCGCCGATGGAAAATACTAAGTCATTGCAATTAAGAAATAAAAGATTAATCAGTAAAAAAATGATTGTTCTTAACAATCAATGTATAACATTTCTCTTGTGACTCAATTTGCAATTGGTAGAGCGCTGGTTAAGTAGCCGAAGGTTGGTGTTGCGAATGCATCCAAGTGAATTACCGTTGGCTTAAAATGAATTCAATGATCTTTCTTAAAATTCAGCTTGACATTTCAAAACAAACTTTTGAATATTCATTTAAGGGTGTTATTTATTGACGCCCCTAGAATTACTCATTTATTAGCAAAATAACAACTGCTCGTGACTTTACTAAAAGTGCTCATAACTAAGAAATGTGAATATTTTCATGTTTCATACTGTGTGTTAATGGACTACACAGTTTGTGTACATGCATGTACACATGTATCCATGGATACAAAACTGAGAACCAAATATTTGCTGTTAGTATGATTTTTGAAATTTGATTTCCTTTAATTTAAATTATTCAAAGTAGAAATGTAAGAAAAATACTTTTAAATAAAATTCACTAAGAATCTCGGGAAAATATTCTTCTATTAATTCTTCTATTAATTGCTGATTATTTCACAATGATGTCAGTTGGCTTTGTTTTGTTTTCTTCAAGGAGTAAATGAACACTTTTGATGCTCTGTCAAAACTCAAATAGAATGAAGTGGAGTCATCAAAATCAAAAGTTCATAAAGTATCACAGTGCTTTCTATAACTGTCTTTCCTTTGTCCCAAAGTACACGCAGTAAGGTACTGCTGCTGCTGCTTGCCCTTTTTCTATTTTCTCAGAATCTTTGACCATTTCTGGACATGGACTGTTGACAATAGAAAATGTGAAGTTCATTCATTGATTTTTTAAAGCAAATATTGACTCCAAAATATTTTTCTTTTGATTTTTGACTCGAACAATTATGAATTTTGCTGTTTCTACTTTATAAATATTTCTTTTATATGAGTTATTAACAATGAATTTATATAACGATAATACTCACATTATTTTCAGTATTTTTGATGCTGTAAACATATTTTCCGGAAAATTACAAGTGTGGACATGCTCGCACACCTCTATCGCTATTAGAATCTTGAAAAGCAATTAATTTTGTAGTTAAATTGAGTATTAATAAAGGTGTGCAAGAATGTCCACTACTTTTAATTATTTAATGTCAAAATGAATTCTTCTGAGCAAAAAGTGGTTGAAATGATGATTTCTCAATGTATTGCGTTGAAATCCTTCAATGGATTTTCGTGATAGTTGGTATACATATTATTTCCACCATCCTCAACTCCTATGGACGAGCTCAACTTTTTTTGACCCAGTGTGTGACCTCCAGAGGTCACCTTTCAAAAAAGTCATGTATTCGTGATCTTGTAGTTCACGAAAATCTGAAAAAATCAAACTGATAGAGGAGACGATGATGAACATTATTTCTCATTGTTATGCAACTCGAATGTAAAACCTATGACCTCTAACTCGGGTCAAAGTTTTCAATGACCGTTGGAGGTCACCATATGGGGCCATATTGAAAATGGAGATGGTAGAGTGATTCAACATGTTCGTCTCCATCAAAATGTTTTTTTTTTTGATTTTTTATGACCCAAGAGTTCGTCAGGGGAGATCATTTGACAAACTGACCTGTAGAAGTCACACGAGTGTTCAACCTTTGAACCTCCGCATTCAGCGTTCGAGGTCACATATCCGTCGGTCTATGAAATTTTGTAACAATTAACTAACGTTAAACGTAATGTGCACCGAGTATTACTCGAGCTTTTACCGAGAAAAGTCCGAATTCGAATTTTGGAGTATCTGCAAGCTAAAACTGAGGTCAATAGCACATTCTACATATCGTTTCATGATGACTGGAATTTTTCCAAAAAACTTGAATAAAGGACTATAAAGATATTCACGGATTCACTTACCCAATAGGGTCCTTTAACAAAGCTTACACAAAACACAAATAGGATGGTCACATTTCAGGAGCCGCAAAAATTTTCAGCAAATTCATGCGAATTGCGGAATGATTAGCACGAGTTGATTACAAATTCTAACCGGACATACTTTAGCAAAATTGTCAGTATCACTTGATTTTCTTGACTTGACTTGACTCTTTATTAGTAGGTGGCGGCGGGGATCATTGTCAACGCTGAGTCAAGACGAAAAAGTGTGCAATCTCACACATCTTTTGACCAGTTTATCAAAAACCTTTTCACGTTTTACTCCGTCGTGAAGGAGATATTCCAGCAACTAAAAATGGAAAATTTCTGTGGGATCCAGATGTTGATACTTCAACTCACTTTGGTCACAGCTTCTGGGATGTTGATGTCAAGGTCAGTGGAAAGCAATGACCACATCATAAACCTTGATCAAGTAATCGGTACTTCGAACGACTGTTTTTATTTCATTGGCTTCATCGAAGAACAAAGGAATCTGACCACAAATCCCTTGAATGGTCGTCCATTTGGAACAACACAACCCACAATTCTCAATCAATTTCACTACGACGAACACTATCGGGGCAGCAAGCCGACCATTTCACCTCGACTATTCGAAAAAACTAATCCCCTGCCCACGATTCCAATGCAGATTAAGTATTCAAAATGTAACATTGCGGTCTTCTTTTCCGCTGAAAAATATTCTGATGGAAAATGGGAATGCCTCCTCCATCGCGAAATTATTTTTTTTTATAAGCACCAACCTATGCGGGCATCTTTGGCCTTACTAATACAACTGCCGGATATCGAACCTGGAGAATATGATCGCTTTTACGCCGCGGGACAAATTGAAGCTGAACTGAATGCACCCACAATATTCATATCCCACAAATACAAGGAGAATCCCCGCCTAGGGAACGGATTTCTTGGTCCGGATTGGAAATACCAGGATAACGATCCTGATGCGTCCAGGAAAATAACACCGTCCAGCAACTTTGAAACTCCACCTCCACTGCTTGAATTTGCATGTTACAAAACAAATATTTTTAGTTATCATGAATCACTGAAAATCATAATGACCTGCGTCCCGGCATTTGGAGTTGAAAGCTTCACGTCATCTTCGTCTTCATCTAAAACTCAGTCTGATTGCTTGGAGAAAATGAGGCAGTACTACATCGACATGTATGGAAACGGATTTTCGGCTCCCTGGCAACTTCACCCGACAAACAGAGACGTTAGTAAGTTTTACGATGTCGCATACACGAATTTGGATATTCAGTTGGGCCTTCGCTCACCAGTTGGGGGCAAAAAAGACCCTTTGGAATTGGAATTGTCGACGGTAACGTTTATTCTTTCAAGTCTCAATAGAACAATCGTTTACGGAGGTGAATACTCAGAACTGAACATTTTAAGATTGTCGATCTATGATGACATACTCAATTTAGAGTATCAATCAAATAAGTATGACCTCGTAATGGTGGGAATGAGCAACCTTTTGAAATTCATTACTTCAGATTCTATAACTGAGAGTAGTTGGTCTGCCGTCCCTCTCGTTAGCCCGTTTCAGTTTTGGGTGTGGATTTTGATGATCATCGTTGTTGCGGTCACCGTACTTTTGTTTTGCATCTTGTTGTTTCCAGAGTTTTATTTGCGTGATGGTGGAAGTGGGAAAATCCTCTTGTTTCTGAAGGGAGTCGTTTGGTTCTGCAGAATAACTTTTGATGGATTCTATTGGGTGTTGACTATCCTCATGGAGAAACCCAGTGAAGATTCTGGATCACACAAACTTTTGCCTATCATCCGACGTATAATGTTTGGGGCTTGGTTGCTCATGGGACTGGTTCAGTTCCTTTTCCATCAATGACGAATTGGACTCATCTGTCACAATTCAAAATTCCAAATGACGATTTTACTGTTCATTTCGGTATTGAAGAATGCATACCGAATAACGTTCATCAAGAAATGTTAATAGACCGGTCGACGATGGATGATTTAAGTCTACTTTTTTCTTATTACTTCTTCATTTACTACTTTCGTATATTTCCCTGGAATCCAATGCGTACAAACACTCTTAGTGATGGCAGTATTTGTCGAAGATACTGCATGTCTTTGTACAATGGACCTACAGAAGAGGAAGCCCGGATTTTGGTTCCATTTAAACAATCGAAATTGAATCAGGTTGAGTCATGTGCAAGGTTCAACCGATGGTACTTGATGTTTAATCGTAGTCAGACAATCTGCATCCAGGATTTCAGGGAATCGTCAAATAGATTCATCGGGACTGTCATGACACAACCGAAACAATTACTTTTGGTTTCGGAAAAGTATTTCGAAATGTTTTGGAACAGATTCAAAATTGCCATGAGCACAAATTCCAAACTCAAGTTTAGTCATAATCGACACATCGATGACAGATACCAATCTCGACCTGATTATTACCTTTTCAGTAAACGCGACTCTCCTCCATCGACCTTAATTGAAGGTTGGGCCGATATGCGACGTGTGTTGAAAAGATTGACCGTTTTGCTGACATCAGGGATTTACAGGCATTGGGAAAAATGGCATCACATTTCGTTCACGGGGAAGGAACAGAAGATGTTGGACAATTCGACAAGGATTGACGAAGGGGTCAAGGAGTTTTTACCTTTGGGGTTTTCTGGGTCGGATATACAAATCATTTTTAATGGTTTCGCACTTGCAATATTATTTTCTATTGCGATTTTATTAACTGAATTGGCTTGTAGATTCCCATGGTTTCTGTTCAAAATGTTGTGGTTGATTCGATTTGTAATGAAAATGGTAAAAAAATTCGCGCACAACGTTTGCATCATGCAAAACCGGATCACGAAGGTTTAAATCAAATGGGAAGCGTTAAATCTTCACCCATGAAGAATTGGACATTTAAGTTGATGTTCGAATTAATTGAATGATAAATACACACAAAACTGAGACATAAAATTTGACGATCCATGTTTTTGGGTAATAGATTTCAGTTGTTCTGCGGATTCATTTTATGGCAGATGGTATTTTTGACATTACGCTACATAATAGGAATAGAACTGACACGGGCCTCAGACCGTGACCATATAAAATTATCTTCAGGTGTGATAATTAAAATTCAAAATTGACATTTGAAATTCCAATGCCAACCTTTGAAATTCAAAGAATGATCGCTGAACTTAATCCATTTATCGGAATTTTAATTATTTTACGGATATTTATTTGCTGATTTTTTCCCAAACAATAAATGTACACCATCACCAATTACCAAGATAAAATCAAGTTGAATAAATTACGACAGAATTGTAACGAGCTTGTGTGATCCTCATCCTGTACCAATCAACCCACATCGCCTCCTAGTGGAATCAACAACGAACTAATTTGTCTAACTAGTCAGAAACTAAAATTTCCGGACACTAGTCAAAATTTAAAATTTGAAATGCGAAATATATTTGCTTCTGTATATCTCGTTACTAAAATGTGCTGTCAGAGATTTAAATAATTCTGTTCTTTAGACTTTGTGTCTACCGTAGATGGAAATGACTGGAAGACAGGTGGGAGATCGATTTATGAGTGATTAAAGAGATGTCCGGCTGATTTTTGATTGGGAGACAAATTTTAACTGAGAAGATTGGAGATAGATCGAAGATAGGATTAAGAAGACCCAAATATATTGGGCTCTTGGACACAAAATGAAATTAACTGATCAATTTTTAATTTCCTTTAATGTTCGAGAATACAGAGAATGAGATGAGAATATCGATTCAAAGTTAAATGGAAACAAAAGTTTATCGACATAAAAACCTGAGCTGAATTAAATTTTTGGATTTAGACTGAATTACAAACTTTCAATTCTATTGTTTAGCTCACAATTCATACAACTGTTTTTGTCGAGAACGAATCAAGAAATAGTTTTTTGTAATTTGTATTGAAAAACAAGCAGAATTTTAATTGTTATTTTTTTTGGAAAGTAGAGGGAAATGTTGAAGATGTTCGTGTTTTTTAGGGAGCAAAGCTCCTTATTGAAATCGTTTTTCCGTTCGTCTAAACAGACGCGTCTGTCCATCCGGTCCAAAACCCATTTGCCAGTTTTGTTCCACTTCTTTGAGCTTTCGACACGTCAATGAAGAATGTGAAATTGTATTTGACTGAAGCGTATCGGAATAAATCATAAAAGATCCCACCTATTGCTTTAGCAAGTCTTGGTTGAATCGACCATCACATGAGGTTTTAGTAAATACAATGAGGCGATTTTGAAATGATAATTTTCACGATTATTCCAGTTTCTTGTTTTGCACAAAAAAATTGGATTTGGATTTCCCGTCAAATCATGTCCAAAATTTTGAATGAAAAAGTGAGCCCTTTTTTTGTCGTCAGAATAAATCAATCCAGTCATCAATTTGATCTTCGGTCGGACCAAATCCGAACTGAGAATTCCTGAAATTTCATCTGGATCCTTCCCGATCACAACAAAATGATCTTGCCCCGGATGACCCCAATTCATCGAAAATTTGCTGTACAATTCAATTCTTTTTCTGAGGTCAATTTGAGAAATTCCACAAAGGAGAAGCAACAAAAACATTTCGTCTTGATGACCTCGATATTTCAACAGGTCATGTCTCACTTTGTTGACTGCTGATTTCATATTCGGCAATTTTTTAAAAATTAGTCTAATGAAAAAATTGAGAAGAAAGGGCCCGAAACCGTGTTCCTGTGGTTTACGAGAAATTGGAACATAGTGAGAACGATTTCAATCTAATTAAGGATGAGAAAAATTCGAACACCTTATCAACTGTAGAAAATATGGAAAGTTTCGACGTAAAAAAAGAATTCAATGAAATACACAAATTGATGAAATCATTAAATCAAATACCTAATGGGTGTAAAATCACCGAACTCGAGTCGGGTAAACAAAAAAAAATTCTAAAACTCATTTTCTCTTAGTCAGTGCATGATATTCGGCATTCAACTTGTAATTCACGTACTTGTGTACTTGTAGAGTGCTTATGGACAGTTGAAAGTGTGACACATTTATGCTTCTGTGTAGAAATTTTCTACACAGCTTTTCTAGTCGATAAGCTGTGCCATCAACTTAAAATGGATGAAACAAATTAACTTCAAGCCACCGTAATTTCCCGATTATTGTATTCTATTTCTTATGTGATACTCAACTCTGTCTGTCCTTATGGTTTTGTCCTTATTTATTTTGACCAATTGTAATAGTGTCCGTTACGAAAATCATTTTCTGTAAATGTATAACTTGACACTATAATAAATCAAAATCAATACAATACAATGATTCAGGTTAAACCAAGATTATTCTTCCTTTGGCAACCAAAAAATTCTAAAACAATGACTAATTTTTGTGACTAGTGTACGTGTGTGCATATAACGACTTTATAAAACAGCCTCGTGCTATTGGAATGACTCCAGTACAGCGAAGAATAAAAATACTCGGAATAATATGTACTCCAGGCACGTGCCTTTGAACACATCAGGAATAGTTCAAAGTTTGATACAATTCCATTCACGAAATATGTTAAATGAAGTCATTGTAGCTTGACGGATACGTGGATGTAGAAGGAAAAAATATTTAATTTTTAATAATTGAGTACAGCGAAGAATAAAAATACTCGGAATAATATATACTACAGCACGTGCTTGTGCACACATCAGGAATAATTCATGTTGACCCCTATGTTGACATGTTCAATGTTCAAGGTCAACCATTAACAATATTAGCCTCACAAAATCCTCTCTTCTTAACAGTCCTTCACTTGGATTCTATTCTTTGTCCAGTTGACTGCCAATAATAAGATTTAACAAAGTGAGTCAATTGTACAAGTAGGAAGCCAACTAAGCACAAGACACAATTTAATTACTTGAAACAAATCACCACCCCAAATTTTGATCTTAAAAATATAGAATTCAATTTTTATTTGTTTAAACACCTTTCTTTTCTAGTTTCAATTTGGATTCGAATTCAGATTTGTGAAAACTGTTGAGGTGGACAACCTAAAAGTGCATTCTCAAGTAACTTTTCAACTCAAGAGCCTCATTTGCATTACAAACAAATTTTAACCTTGTTAGAAACATTTCACTTGTAATTTTTGCAGGATCCTTGGAAACGAAAATCTGTTTTTCATGAGCTTGAAACCAAGCCACGCTTTCACTATCACTATCTCTTTTTTACTCTTGTAAAAAAAATAAAGACAAGTATTGTCATTTGTCAATTACATTTTTTCAAATTAAGATAAAAAATCAAAACAAATGAATGTTGAACATGACAAAAAGATTTTATGCTGTGGAGCAACAACTTGGGCTAAAGTTATCGCCATTATCCAAATCGTAAATTTTCAATAAATCTCCATGTTCTTATTTCTTTGTTTTAATACTTGAGCAATCGTAATTTGTAAAATTTTTTAAATTTGGAAAAACAAGATTTTGTACACCATTGCACTAGTCATGCTCATCGTTCTTCTGGTGAACTTGTATAAGATTGTTGACGAACACAACAAGCAGGTACATCAATATTACAAAGAAGCAACGGACTACACCATTGATGAGGCTGTGTTGGCTATTGTGATTATCGGAATGATAATCGCCATCTTTGAAATTCTAATGGGTATCATGCTCATAATCGGCGTTATCAAGGTAACGTCCTTATTTTATCCAGTTTCCTCTCAAATGTGGTCGATTCAGAATTTTTTTGAATTGTTGTAGTTTTTCTTTTTTCTGATTTTCTTTTTCTTTTTATTGTTGTCCAATATGAAAATATTGGACAACAATTGGGGAGTGGTCGTAGGATCCAATTGAATTTGGCTTAGAAATCCTAATGCCTCTGTTAGGGTAGTCCGATTCACGTTTGTAATTCACGTTTACGTTTCGATTCCCGTTTGAAGCAAATCGAAAGTATGAATGACTTT
>JAQHQX010000793.1:0-11006 GCA_034694425.1 Arrhopalites sp. Gr-Col-00791 | reverse complement strand
AAAGACACACACAGAGAGAGAATATATTATGAGAATGCAGATAGTCTCTTATCTTATGAGTATCTCAAAATCTTCCCTCATTTTTTCCTTTGTCTGAAAAAATTTCCCATGTACAAAATATAAAATATTTATACTATAAAAGGTAGTTTGTGTGTTTTTGTAATACAGGAGAAAGGAGAGTCTTCTTGAGGATGTACAGGGATGATTAATACAGGCACAAGGTATAATGGATGATATGTATATGAGTATGTTCAAAGGAGCTTTGTATACCTATGTATACATAAAATATTTTTTAAGTTTGATAAATTCATCTACTTGAAGGGAGTTGGAGGAAGGCATCAAGGGCGACGGGGGGAAAAGAGGGAGGTGGGGTTAAATCAGGAACAGAAGAAGAGAAACGTTCATCTTGTATTTTATGGGGTTTGGCACATTGCGTAGAGATCCCTTGCATACTTTGTATAAGTACTAGTACTACAACTGATAGTGTAGTGGTAGTACACTCGTAATAGTAGATTCTTATACTGACTGACGATGAGTGTGTATCAGAAGATATGATAGCCGTCGCGGTGTCTGGCCCTGGCATTGCCTATAGGCACCAATTCACTGCAGTCTGCAGTACGTCTAGGGTGCCAAATTTATCGAAAATTTTCCAAAAGGAACATAAACGTGCAGGAAATGTCTCTCTATCTCTCTGTTCGTCTTATCATCATCTTTTCTTTTCTGCGTTCTACAAACTTGTGTCTGACTCACTTTCCACTCGTATCTCGTATCATTTTCTATAATATTATGTAACTTATAATAATATTTCTTTTCCTTTAGATTTCTATTGTTAATTTTGATTTTCTTTCTCCATTCAAATTTTTTTTTTCTGCACATTTTTAGCCACATCCAGGCACACAGAGTCAAAGGAGAGCCGAGAGACAATAAGGAAAAGCTCAAGGAAAAATACATTATATTTTTAGTCGTTAGAAAGAGTTGAATAAGAATTTAATGGGTAGAGAAGTGAAAACTTGTGTGTTTTGTACATACTTATTTGTAAGTGTGTATTTTGTTTATACATGTGTGTGTATGTGTGCATACGAGTGTGTGGTATAAATTTATGTTGCCTTTATGCTTGGAAGCCGAGTACATTTTTTCCAGAGAAAAGTCTATGTTATTGTCTATGTATTCTCTATTTTTGGTAATATTTTTTGGGTAGTTTATACAATACACAAAACCATAGACCATAGGGGTGTGGGGTGTGGGCGACATGTTATCAAAGTTTTGCTTTCTCCCTCTAACAATTTCTTTGTTTTTTCTCTCGAAACGTCCAATTTGGTCTTGGCCACCCTACATATATAATAATAATGTTAGAGGTTAGAGTTAGAGGCTCTAACTTAGAGCTACATTTACCATTACAGACGTTGAGTTAAACTTTATAATACAGCGAGGAGGAAAGGGAGGGGGGAAGGGTATATATATGGGACTCTTTCTTCTTTCTCTCGCCAAAGAAATAAAACCAGGGCAAAAATGTGCTGGTGTGTTTGGTCTATGTGTGTGGAAACGGAAGTCACGAATCTCAGCTCATGCTCCTTGACGAGACAGAGAACGAGAGAGCCAACCGGTTTTTTTCAGTGATTCGGAATTTGTATTCCTGCAACGAGTCAAAGCGACCAACACATACATTTTAAATATGTATCCCACCAAACCATTCTCTCGCCATACTCTGTATCAATGAGTAATGATTCAGGGGAACGGTAACACTCTTTTTTGCTGCCTCATTTTCGTGACAACATGACATGCAAATCCAAATGCAAATCGTTTTCTTTTTAAAACATCAGAGTCGTCCATATGTGTGTACCATTACACACCATTATTCTTCATGACTCCTGTTTCATGTCAAGAGGCATTTGTTTCTTCTTTATTGTAATACTTTACTTTGCTTAATTCCTTCTCCAATGAAATTACCATCCTCCTATTCTGGGCAGTTGTCCATTATAAATACATTTGACAGGCCACGTAGTACATGTAGATATTTCCTGTAAAGGTACTTGATGTGTATACAACATGTGAATGGTCAAGGATCAAGGACAATTGATTTGGAATGTGGACAGGGGGTCTGGACAGGGACAGGGACCCTTCATATTCTTCGACAAATTTGGATTTCCCATGAAAGGGTACAGAGAATCGATTGTTTTTGTTTTTTGTCGCCCAAAGTTTGCGCCGGCGCTGTAGGTCGTTTGTTGGCCATTCTCGAATTTTCATTTTCATTCCCATTTCAAATCAGTGGAAATATTGTGTAATTGATTACCTACGTTGTTTGTTATCCTCTGCCCTGACACGGACTGGACTGACAACAACGAACCATGTTCGGATCTTTGATGAGAGACATGGAACGAGACCCCATTTTTGGGTAAGTAGTACTCATTAAGTACGCACATACACAAATGTGTACTTCTTAGAGAGAGAGAGTTTGTGTATTTGATATCGTAATATCATATTTTTATATAAATGAAATGAGGTCAAATGGAAAATTATTTATTGTGACTGCTGACATAGTAATAACATAATTCGAACATTGTGAGTTAATTTTTGAAACACTTTGTCAAGGGGTCACTCCCGTATGATGAACAGAATGATGAATTCATTTTTTGGAGATAATAATGCATTTGGAGGATTTGGTGGATTCCCGATGATGCCCTTTGGTCCTCCAGTAGCTCAAAGACCAATGTTTGGAATGGATCCTTTTGGTGGTGGATTTCCTCATATGGTATTTGATCAGTTTAATAATTTTTTAATACATACATGTGTCAATTGTCAATTGCATCATGTTTTTATTTTGTCGTTTCTTGTGTAACAAATAATGATGACTTGTTCTTTTTGTTTTAACTGAACGTTTGATTTTTATTGCGCACTTAAATTATACAATTATTACTATGGCTGTAATGAAATTGTATTGTTGTTTCATATTCCTTGTAGGGTATGACGAATGATCTTAGCCTTGCCAATCATCACCAGTTTGGTGGTGGTCCATCCTTTTCCTCAATGTCGGTCATGTCGATGCAAAGCGATGGATCCGGAGCACCTCTCGTTTATCACGTGCGTACGATGTAGTTTTTGTGATGACAAAATTATCATAAATGCAGCATCATGTTTAATCGTATGACCGTAAGGTCATTTTATTTTATTATGAGGGGCATTTACTTATTAATTTTTTTTTGTACATTTGTAGGCTTCCAGTTCAACACGTCAAGGACCTGGTGGAGTGAAGGAGACGAGAAAAACAGTTTGCGACTCTCGCAGTGGTCTCAAAAAAATGTCTGTGGGTCGTCACCTAGGTGGGTTTTGCTTACTTTCATTATCTTGACTACATTTCTAATACATACTTATTTAAAACAATAATTTTAACAAGTACCTACATGGAACAGTGAACATTATATTGCATAGGACAAATATGGCTTATCGCTATAAAATAGTATTCCTAGGTGTTAAGAAATGCTGTATTTATGCAGTAGTATGATCTCATGTCATACATGAATTGTAACATTTAATAATTATGTCCATGTCTACAATATTCCAGGTGACAGAGGTCATGTTGTTGAACGTGAAGAAAATCTATGGACTGGTCAACGAGAGGAAAACGAAGAACTTCTCAATTTGGATTTTGGTAAATAATATTTCATTTCCTAATTTTCTGTTCTATTTTTGGTACAAGTTTCAAGAAAATACAAACTGTTCTTGTTTTGGAAATTTAAAATTTTTGCGTTTTCTCGTGGACCTTGGCATATACTTACTGTATAACATTTTATGATATTACGTGATCATAGCGTGTCATGTTTCATATGTGTAAGTTGTTGTACTATTATTACAATTGTAGAGGAAAAACCACATTTTGACCGAGAGTGGAGGAATCGAGCGCATGGCGGAGTAGCGGCTGCTACGGATCCTTACGGACGAAGAAGTATTACGGGACCAAACGTAGGAGGAGGACGAAGCTCAGCTGGTCGAAACGCAACCTACACACCGGGAGTGACTATCGAAGAGGTAGACGATGACGAAGAAATTCCCTCACAACCCGAACCTATGCGTGCTCTACCACCAATTCCAACGGTCTCATCATCCTCTCCTAGCCACCACCACCATCATCGTCGTCCGAAAGATCGACGTCAACCAAGAATTTCCAAAAATCGATCGAAAAAACTTTGAGCGCATTCTGTATAAATATGATCAACAAGGTGAAGAGAGAAAAAAACATTTTTTGTGTTCCAATTAATTTTTGTATAAGCATTCACTTCAAAATTTTATTATTTGAATAATAAACCTTTTCAAATTATAAAGCATGTAATAATAAAACGTTCTTATACATCTTTCCTCTGAATAATTTTTCTATTTTTGAATGAAATGTCATAACCAATCACTTTCATATTGGACATATCAAAAGTATCACGCCACTAATTGCAAATACAAATCATAACATTAGCATAGCATTGTCCCTCAGGCGGACGTTAATGGTTCTTAATGTGATTCTCCTTTCGTGCCTGCGACACGTTTAAAGTCTTGCATGTTTGTTGTGGATGTTGGCATTCCATAAAATGTCAAAGAATCAATCTGGGTTTCTTCTGAACCCGACTGATTGTCTTGTACAAAGACTTGAAGATTATTAACACATTGAAACTTTACGAATCGAAGTTCTACTGGACTTTCACCTGAAATAAGGACAAGAATTGAGATTAAATGTTTATATTCAACAGTCTCGTATTTGTTAGAATGATTGTCTGAACAGGCTCATTGCCATGTTCAAATACTCATATAAGGTTTGCAAAAACATTGTACAAAATGAAATTTTCACTGACCCGTCAGATCTTCCTCCTTCAATCTGGAAAGAAAGAACAGACAAGAGATAAAACAAAGCTTTCTCTTTGGAAAATGACAATTATTGTAACGTGATTGTGCTTAATGTACACTATTATTATTACTAATTTTCTTACATTAGTTCTTGTGTTGGGACCATTGCCTGCGCAGCATCAAAATCCAAAGTTTTTGGTTGATTAATGAACAGTTTCAAAGTTTTTGGACCTGAATCAGCAGGAGCCTTCACTTTGAAGGATTGGAGCTACATTAACAAGAGAACATGAAAATTTCATTGTCAAGTATTTACGATGTTGTTTACAGTAGAGGTGTAGTTAAGCAGTGATTAATAAGCATACCTTGACATTCTGGTTGAAGCCGTACACCAATATCAGTTGCTCATCACAGTCAGACAGCAAATTTGATTTGCCCTCCGTAAATGCCCGGAAAGGTGTTTTGTCAGACTCTACATTACAATTTACATTATCCTCTAATTAAAAGTATTCTAATATGGAGGAGGACACAATAAAGTTTTTGCGTTCACTTTACAATAATCGTTACAAAAGTTAGATATTTAGCCATTTCATTAAATGTGACTAGGCAGTCTAATGGTCAATTCTAACAGAAGTTCTATACATAATGAGAGCATGTAAAATATTGCGGCAGACAAAGCGTTCAGATTCATTGTTCAAGACTTGCCATTTAAACACTCGCATCCTTTTTGCTCCAAGTACATAAACAAATCTGCCATTCCTCCAGGTCCAGCTGCTTCCGACTCGCCCTCACCATAGTGTCGTCTAATTTTTTCTTCCAATTCTTGGGCATGTGCCCCCTAACAAATTTAACAAATTGACAGATTCAATTTAGAACTTTTAACATTTTCTGCACGTAAGTACTTGAATGAAAACTGATATCTGGGATAACTTCATAGTATGAGGCTGGTAACAAAGTGATCAATTACCGTTATTTGCTCAATTCGAGCTCTATTCCTATAAAGAATGAATGTTGGCATAGCCGTCACTCCTTGTTGAACAGCTGTTTCACGACAGCGATCAACATCAACCTGGAAACAACCCATAGAATCTGTGTAGAATCAGTAAATAAGCTTTTAACAGATTCCAAAAAATTACGTACGCCGAGGAAGAGTGCTTGTGGAAACTTGTGAGCAAGTTGAAGGAAAACCGGATGAATTTTCTGTGTCAAACAATCAATTTCCATTAGTTGTTCAGTTTCTTAAATTAATACGTACTGAATAGAATCTTAATTTCGATCTTAATATATTATTAAGATTCACTCACTTGACATGGACCGCACCTAACCCACACACATATATATAAATTATTAACAATGTCGATCGTAATTGTTTTTGTTTGAACATAGAATCTTGTCTAAGATTATATAATTCCATCAACTAAATAAATAATAATAAACATACCAAGTTGCGTTGAAATCTACAACAACTAATTTTGTTGGGCCAGCACTTGACAGTCTGTTGTTCAAAATCAAATGTAGTAAAACAAATTGTTATTTTTATTTGACACAAATCATAAATATTTATTTATGCTCATTCTCCCTCTGTGCGGGTAAGTACAGGCAGCAAAGAAGCATTGGTAATTTTACCTAGCATTACCGGCAAACTAACAAATGACAAACAACATTACTGAAAAACTCACAATGCGCTAAACTCGTCATCGTCACCCACATTTTTATGGTTGCTCATTGTGATCCTGTAATAGGTTAATTTTCCAAACTTTCAATGTATTAACTCATCAAATTGGGGACACCAGAATTATTCTGAATTATGAATCGAGCATGAAATTTGTGTGTTTAAGCTTTCAAAATAAAATGTATTTGCCTAGCAAGTAAGTAGTAGATACGTGAAGCATTTTATTGGATAAATTTTGTACCTGATGAAATTGCTGAATCAATGGACTGTGTTAAAGTTCGTCAACTGCAGGAATTTTTACTATTTAACCTAACCCAGGCAGAAATGCTGAGTCAGTGGTTTGCGCCAATTATGTGAGAGTGGGAAAAAAATTGAAACGTGAGGATGAGAAAAATTCTATTTTTAACTAATAAAGTCTCCGATTCGGTTCTTGGGGAAGCATGTGCTAGAATTTTTAATGGAACCAACTAGAAAATTGTAGAATTAGCTCACCAGTCGTTTCTGGGATAACTTTTCGTTTAACCGGGTAGTTTTTCGTGTACCGTGTACCGGTTCAGTACCGCAGAGGCTTTACACAAATATTTATCAGGGTATTAAAACTGTTTCAAACAGTCTGTTTCCTCTTATAAGAAAATGACGGTGGAAGTGGAGGACGTAGTCAAACTCAAGGAGGAAGCTAATTCATTGTTCAAGACTGGACAGTACGACGAATCAATCTCAATTTATTCAAAGGTAACAACAATAACAGTCATTATTATGTTGCATGAATCACTGACTACATTTAACGTATCTTTACAGGCCATTTCGATATGCAAAGACAGTGACTCTACCTTGTCCGTCCTACATAAAAATGCTGCTGCTAGCTATCTGAAGTTGAACAAGTATGCCGATGCACTTGTACACTGCAACAAATGTTTGTCATTTTCTGTTAAAACATTATATAATATAATTTTTACTATACACAAAATTTGTTTTGTAGTTCTGTTCATCCGGTTGTGTTTGCAACAATACACATTTGTAATGTACATGCATTTGGCTTTGATTTTGAGTTTTGATATTTGGTCAAATTAGCATTGGAGTTGTCACCAAAAGACCCAAAGACGCTGTACCGAAGGGCCACAGCATTAGAAGGCTTAGAGCGTTTTGAAGAAGCTTACAGAGATGCTCAGCAAGCGTTAATCTCTTCACCAAGTGATGCTGCGTCTCTCAAGCCCCTCTTGTCACGTCTGTTTGTGGTGGTGGAACAGAGGCGAGCAAAGTCGTCTCAAGTAAAGGAAAAGGCTCTCAAGATGGTCGACATGGCTTTTGGAGCTGGTAGTAGTTCCAGCGACGACTGTGAAGCAGCATTCAACAACTTGATTGTTTTATGTCGGGAGAGAGCTGGTATTCAAGCATTGTTGGAGTTGGAAATTTTACCAAAATTAAAATCTGTCATTGAATCCAAAACTACGACGACTAATTTCTACCACAAAAAGTGTGCTGTTAGAGTCTTATCTGAAATGGTTCGATATGACGTCAAAATGGTAAGCTTAAGTGTATTCATATTTACTTGTATTGCAATAATGACAAATTTTTACACATAGTACTACTTACAAGGCATTAGTAATACATAGCTATTTCAAATTTGAGCAAGTTCTATATTAGTGTAAAAAAATTTTATTCGTGCAGTGCCAACAAGTTTTACGAGATTTGGGTATACCCTTTGTACTCAACTTGCAAGATATTGTCTACCATTATGGAGACTTCAAAGTGAAAGACGAAGCAATCACATGTGTTCAATACTTTTGGCAATCTTGTCTTGATACTCTTAGTGGAATGGTTAAAGGGGGTAAACCTTCGGATGAATTGATGAAGGACAACAAAGTTATTATCGATTCGTTATTGACGGGATTAGCCATGTCAATTAGTAGTAGAACAATCGAAGGGCAAGCAAGAGATGCAATTCTACAAATATTCACGAAAAATGTCTGTAAGTTTAGAATTTATAACTTTAGCCTATGAATTCAGAATTCAAATGGATTCATAATGCATGTTTACGTCCTCTTCCTGTATTGTGTGTATTTTAGATTAAAATGTTAATCAATTTCATTGTTTAAGCTTACGATGCACTGGCATGGAGTGAGAAATTCATTGAGATTGGAGGACTAGTAAAGTTATGTGAGCTGTCATCGGAAATGCCCGAATTACAAATTGAGTCGGGGATGGATGTGACAAAGAATACTCGCAATTTGAGTGCGGTTCTTTTTAATCGGGTTTACACTAGTTTATACTACGATAAAGCAAGGACACAGTTTACAGATGTCATTGATGCTCACATCACGTAAGTTCACTTTTAGCGATTTGAGTACCGTTTAGAAAACCTCTGTCAATTTCATTTCAATTACATCGTTTTACATGTACATAGACAACTGCTCCGTGACCCTAATATGGAAGGAAAAGTAAGGAATGAATCTATTCATATTTCACATGTATTCTAAAACTATTCACCATATTTTGATATACAACTCTTTGGATGAATTTTACAGTTACGTGTTGCCTGTATAATCACTGTCCTTTTATCCGGTCCTGTTGATGTTGGTAATTCTTTTGTTGGACGTCCTGGAATTTTACAATTGATTCTCGTGATGGCTAACTCTGACGATGTTATTCAGCAGGTATATACACTGTACACCCACTGTGTAAATGGATAGACTTGTATAATACAATCTCGAATTTAATGTTAACTTTTATTGTACAGCGTGTGGCTGCCGAGGCAATTGTTGCTGCGGCTTCCAAGAAAGACAAGGCAAAAGGAATAATTGCTGATGGAGTAAATATTTTGAAAAGATTGTATCAATCCAAAAATGATGACATTAAAGTTCGTGCTCTTGTCGGATTAGCAAAACTAGGAAGTAGCGGTGGAACAGATGCTGGGTGGAAGCCATTTGCAGAAGGTACTTACCTATTTTACTTACCTATAACATGCCAATTATTCCATCCCATCTTTTCATTCTATAATGAAAAATATATAATATTACTAATATTATATTAGTATTATTTGTGTATAGTATTTTAAAATTAATGTTGTTGCAAATAGGAGCTACGATAAAACTTATGGAGGCTTGTCGACGCTTTCTCATGAACCCTGCAAAAGATTTGAGCGTCCAAAGATGGGCAATTGAAGGATTGTCTTATCTTACTCTGGATGCTGAAGTTAAAGAAAAACTATGTGAGGTAAATTCTCAAGAACATTTGAATTTCATTTATAATTTGTAAAATCTAATGTGAAGTAAGTAACTCTACAATATTTTTGTAGGATTCAAAAGCTTTATACACTCTTATGGAAATGTCACTACATGTAAAAGAAATGGGTGAAGTTTTGTACCCCATAATTACATGCCTCGTAAATTTGGTTAATGCGTACGATAAGCAGGAGTTGATCCCCGAAATGGTAGAATTGGCAAAATTTGCTAAGCATCATATTCCAGAAGAACAGTGAGCGGCACTAATTTTTACTTTAGCTTCTGTATACTATTCTGCTGATATTTTTCGTGATGTTAGATGTTACTGATAATTATTTTTCAGTGAATTGGATGACTCAGATTTCATCTGCAAACGTGTGGAGGTTTGTTACACACAAATGTATTTATTCTGGACTACTCTAGTTGAACAATGTACTAGAGTTTACAAATAATTATTAGGTGCTTTTAATCTCCTTGTATTTCTTCTGTAGAGTTTGGTCAAGCATGGGATCACATCTTGCCTTGTAAATCTATCCAAGGGTACTGAGTCTGCGAATGTTCTCGAATTGGTTGCACGAGTCATGAATGCAATTTGTGAGACCATAGCACATCGTGGTGCTGTGGTGGCCCAGGGTGGTGCGAGGGAACTTTTACACATTTTCCAAAAAGCTACCGACAAGGGTATTTCAAAATTGTCATAATTTGACCATTGATGAATTAAAACTTGTACAACGGTAAAGATTCCAAGGTGTTTCCTTAATGTGTAAGTAACTATGATGTCTTGTGTTTACAGGAAAACAACAAGCGGCTCATGCACTTGCTCGTATCGGAATTACTCAAGCTCCTAGTGTTGCTTTTCCTGGACAGAGAATGTTGGAATGTGTTAAGCCTCTCGTTTTTCTCCTCAACACTGATTTTACTGCTTTGGAAAATTTTGAAGCCCTACTTGCATTGTGTAATTTGGCAAGTGAGTCTGATAATTTACGGCGTCGAATTTGTGATGAAGAAGGATTTTCAAAAATAGAACATTACATGTATGAAGAGCATAAAAAACTTCGCATGGCTGCGATACAGTGTCTTACAAATATGGCTTTAAATGAACATGTCGTGAAGGTACTTTTACAGTAAAACTTTTTATGGATAGACTTTGATATCAATGTCTTTGTGACTCTTTTTATTATTATTTTTTCTACCTTGAACGGTATTGTGTTATTGAAGGCATTTGAAGGTGACAATGATCGTATCAAGTTCTTGATGCTCGTATGTTTCCAAAATGAGGATGCAGATGACCC
>JAQHQX010000792.1:0-11010 GCA_034694425.1 Arrhopalites sp. Gr-Col-00791 | reverse complement strand
CGCTTTCTTTAGCGCATTCGATACTTTTGGTGCATTTATTGGTAAATTCTACATTTGTTTCAATTCAGATGTTTTACTGTTGCATTTTTAATTGTAATAATTAAAATATTACTAAGCTCCAGATTTCGGTGATGCATCCAGTGTCAACGAGATGTAATCAAAGTCTGCAGAGAATGTGCATGAGGTCAACTGAAAATGAAATTCTTCGTAAATCAGTTTGAAAACAATTAGAAAGAGCAGTAGATTTGAGTTTTGCCGTTGTAAAGTTTTCCAGCTCCACGACGAGTATCCACTTCCTCAAAGATAGTCCTACAAATGTTCGCTTATACTTATTTATGACATCCAAATGTGCAAGGGCAAATGACAGGATTTTTAGTTTTGGTGAATTTTGGTAACAATTCTATTCTTGCTCCATATTGATATTTCTTACAGGTGGCCTTGGATCGGCAGTTATTCTGACCCGGATGTTGGGATTGAGGGATGCTGTTGTTGGTGTCATTTCGTGTTGCAGTCAAATTGCAGCATCACTCATTTATGCATTTTCCACAGCCGGCTGGATGATGTACTTGGGTCAGTATTTGATACAAATTTTAATTTAAAAGCTCTAAGGCTGAAATGAACATTATTTTAAAGTAGTTGGTGGAAGAATTATGGCACAACTCTTTAATGAAACTTGTGCTGGAATAATTATGGTCTGAGTATCTTTATCATGTGCAAATTTAGGATCGGGAATTGACCTATTTGATTCTGTCTACCTCTCCTGTGCTAATTCGATAATAATTAAAATTGTTCCTGGGAATGAGATTGGGAAGGCAAACGCTTTCTATGGAATCATAACTTCTTTGGGAAGAGTAGCGAATGGTCCATTGATAAATAAAGTCTACGCCGCATCGTTGTCATCCTTCGCTGGAACCGTTTACATTTTGGCAGCAGCCTTGACTGTACCACCACTCATGTTTTTTATGTAAGATTTTTTTTATTTTCCTCTAAAAGCATGCCGTAGTTCTACAATATCATGTCAAAAATTGGTTTCGTTCCCAATGATTTATAACCAATTCCGTGTTGCTAAAGAATTTCTGTTTTCTTCTGTGTATCCATACTTTATTTAAGCTGTGTTGGTATTTCATCCGAATGAAATCAAAATCAAAATATTGTAAATCTGGTCAAAATGGATAAATTTTACATCAATTTTATCACTCATTCTTGTCCTTTCCATATATTGAATAAGAGTCTTTTTCTAAATTTTCCACTTTATGGAAATGTATAAATATGGATGTGCATATTTTTAGGTCTGGTTGCTATCTTCTTCAAATTTTTGACATTAACTAAAATGTGTTTTGAATATTTTGGTTAGTTCATTCTGGATATTTGGACCTCGTCCTTCTGCCGTGAATAAACAGGAGAAACAAAACAAAGAGGAGATATCAGTGACATGATGAGTTAATTATTAAATTTTTTCCAACTTCCCGAAATTTCTTCAGCATCTCAAAGGCATTGTTCTCTTCAATAAGTTTAAATGGAATTGTGACCGCTGATGAAATAACCAGACTCGAAAATTCAAGTTTGGTAATTGTTTCAAACAATTAACTATTTCGCAAAAAAGAGTTGATGAGAAGTGTGGCGTGTGAGAGTGGAATTAATATATTATTCATTAAATTGCAAATAAAGTCAAAATAAAAAATTTCAATTAACTCTGTGGGACTATCTCTATCGTTTTTAGTTTGTTATAAAAGTTGTATATATTTAACAAAAACAAATAAGAATGGCTCCATTTTCTGTTTTCCCGCCCAAACGTAGGTTGGAGAAGAAAATAATTTTCGTTGAGCCTAAAAAATGTAAGTAGAGGTGGACTCTGTAACTGATTTTCTAACTGAAATCATGATGAAGTTTAGAAGAGATTTGCAGTTCTCACACTCACATAATAGAGAAGTTCAAGAGGGTTATTTAGGATGCGACGAAGTTTTTGTTGTGTCAATATGAGCTAGTTGCTCGAGAGGAAGGTAACTTGCATTTGAATGTTCAAGGTTTAAGGTTTGTCTCCAGGTGATGTGGAAAGGTGACGTCACACGTCAGCTGATAACCACTTGAGTATCTGTCGGTCTTTTGGTTTTGGATTAGATTTCAGTAGAAGAAAACCGAGAGTAGGTGTCCAATAATATTGGGCCGATAAAACGAATTTTGAATTTTGAAATGAACTGGAAATTGGGAATTGTTTCGGCGGGAACATTGAAATTTGGAACGACAAGGCAAAGTTTATTGGATTGGGGCGATCAGATTCTTGAATTGGATTTATTGGAATTCTGTCGATTAAATGACGGAGAGGAGGGCGGTGAAACCTCTTTCAATGCACAGAGATGGTGGATATGATTTAATTCAATAAAAATTAGTTTACGGCAACTTCAACCAATGCTTAAACCAACTTTTGTCTTACTAGCAAATGAAATTTGCGGCAGTATCTAAAGGGACAGCGGATGGCCAATGGTCAATATCTTTTGAATAAGTCACGACAAAGGTTTTCTTATTGGATAGATAACATTTAATTGATTTCAGACACTCCCAACAATCACATCCCACATGATCATAATTTTCCAGATGCTACTGAGTGACCCATCTTCAGCAGTTTTTTCATGACCACCTGAAAAATGTGACGATGAAGAATTAATTTTGATTTTTAAATTCAGTGCAAAGTGCAATCTAAATATCATCTAAATTTCAATTACAAATTAAAATGAGAATCAACTTTTGTTGTTGTTGATTACTGCGAACAAAACCTAAATATTATTTTCTTCTAAATCCCTCTGACCTTGTACTAATCGAATTAAGTAGAAGGACCTTTCACCTGAACAAATTTAGATTTTCTATCACTTTGGATGGGCGTTCAAAGTGTCTCCCTTGTCTCCATCCATTTCCACAAAGCTTTGATGAATGGGAAAAATGATTAAAAGATCCTGGAAAATTTCCAGACATCCTCCAGATCCAAGGCCATTTAAAGTCCTATCTCTTTTTTCCCTGTAGAAGTAGAAGAGCATAAATGAAGGTTTTGGAAAGCTTTTGATCCCTATTGGAATTACTGAGATGGGACAAATGGTCTCCTATCTTGAACTAAAATTGGAAGTGCAAGTGAAATTGCAATTTAGTTCTTGTTGCAGAAAATGTGTTAGAAAATCGTCCAGGGATTTACTCAGCCATCAAAACGCAAGGACAATTCTAACAGTCTTGTCCTGTCAAAGCACAAAGATTTTGAAATTTTTTGAAACTTCAAGTAATTATAAGGTACAACCTGAAAGGATAATTTGAAACTAGAGCTACAAGATGCAAAACGTTATTCAGAAGGAAGATAATTTGAAGGTCAATTAATTACAAATATTTCAAACTTATTTTTCTAAACTATTTTCCACATTGTGATAAAAAATACTGACAAATAAGCAAGTTCGTTTGAACTCTTGTATTCCTGCAGGATTCGGTTCACTCGTTTTTTATATCCAAATTTTTCTATGGGATTCGTTATAATCAATTACCAGTAGAAAAATTTTGACTTTTGATTTTTGCAGACTGAAACAGACCAAAACGGAATGATCCTCCATCTTCAAGAAGACAGTTTGACTACATTGCCAAAAGTGACATCAAGCATATTGGTCGCGGGTAACATTTTTGGCCTAATATTTTCCATATGTGGCAACTTGGCAGCTGCTATTGTCTGTCTTAGATCAAAGTAAGAATTTATTACAAATTTTTAAAAATTTTGATAAGAATGTAAACTTGCCTTAAATTCTCGTGATGTTTCGAAAATTTCATGGCAAATAATTGTTTGGAACTTTAAATGTCGGCAGATTCCACAAACCTAGGACGAGATATTTCATTTTATCTCTTCTGATTGGTGATCTCTGCCTGTCGATCATTTCAATCGCGACTTGTCTTAGCGAACTCTTGAGTGACTATTCATATTCATGGGTATTTTTTCCAGACATTTAAAGCAAATAAATCATGACTACTAATTTTAGCGTTAGCTAATTATAATTCGTCAGCCTTCCAAAATTATATAATGTAGCTTGCTACGGTCTCTATCTGACGAATTACAATTTTAGCTGACGATTGTACAAAAGATTAGATGCTGAAGAAATAATATTAAGCCATAAATTATTCAATTGTTAATTGCTTAATTCACAATTGACTTGGTCAGGTGTTGGGTTCTTTGATGTGCACAATCGTCAACTACACCAGCATCTCATCGCTCATCATAAACGCCCTCTGTTTAATAGTCATCGCTGTTGAAAAATATTTTTCGACATTTAAGAAATCGGAATTCATGAAACAAGCAACTTTTTGTACCTCAAAATCCTGCACCTGCCTCATCATGACGATCATCTGGCTTATACCACTTGGTAAAAATTTCAAACTCGTCCTCTCGTATGTAATTTCACTCATTGAAAAATTAAGTACCTCTAAAACGAATTCGTCCTCGATTCAAACTAAATTCTCCACCTGTATCTCTTCTTTTGCAGTACTCTGCCTGCCTCTTCTTTTTGAAAACAAACTTATGTCGTATTGGCTTTACAACCAAACCAATGATTCCATGACCTCAGACAACGTGACACGTCATGTTTGTGTCCAAAAATCTACCAAAAGCGCCAACTTGATTGAAAAGTACATACAAATCATGATCGGTTTCCTATTTCTTTGCCTCCTCTGGACTTTTTTCTTGTCTTTATTTTCATTGCACAAACTCAAGGAGAAAGCAAAAGCTCAGAGGAGCGCATGCGCCTCAAGGGATGATCACGTGGTGGCTGTCTTGACAACCTGCAGTACCTTGGACCATCACCATCAAGTTTATCAATCCCCCAGCGAACCAATATCAAACCATCAGAATCAACCTTCATTCCTATGGAAACGCCCACACGATCGCCATCGTAATGAGAGGACTTTCCGATTACTTTTGGGATTGAGTTGCCTTTGCCTCATTTTTCGACTCCCTGCTTGGATTTTCGACATTTTTATTTCAATACACCAATCGCCAAATACCGAATTGATCCTAACGCTCCGTTTTTCTTTTATTCTCCTATCAAATTTCAAATCTGCTTTCAATGCTTATTGGTATGCGATTCAAAATAGTGCGCTCATTTTGAGGTCATATGATCATGGAAGGAGTACTTTTGAATTTCAACCAACTTGTAATTGTATCAAATGTTTCTCATGTTTGAAAAACGATTCAGAATAAAATGATTTCAATTACAATTTTACTTAAATTACAATCAACTTTAAAGTTTTCATAGTATTTGTCATTTGAAAATGTAAGAACCAAAACCCCACAACTGCATTCACAATGAGCTCTTCATTTATTAATTAGGCAAAATATAATTTTTTTAAAAAATAAAGAAAAGTCTAATGATACTACTTGGTAGTTGATGATGACGAGTTAGAAATAAACTAAAAAATTGATATTTATCCTTAAATATTCGGAGCATCTTTTAAGACAAAATGACTCCGTACAAAAATCCACAAAAGGCAAAGTTTTTAGAGAAAAACTGCCTACTTCAAAATCTTTTTACTCGATGTTTTTCGGGACGCGCTAAAATGTACCCCAGTATCCCAGCTGTAACAATTTCGTATCCTAGGGTCATTTTAAAGCCGCGTCTCATGGTCTGGTGACGGCTGTGAGAACCTGCAACCTTTGTAGAATTTTCATGTTAAAGTTTGTTAATTTTGCATTTAATTACATGGAAATTCAAACTGAGATCAACCCTTATTTTCAAAATTCTCAGAAACAATTTAAAAATTATACTTTGAGTTTGGTCAGGTTAGGAGGTCTCTCAATTGAAAAGGCAATACACATAAAATTCGCGTTTTTCATGAATCTGGTCCAGTGTGCTGCGCTCGCGCCAGACATCAAGGAAACCACACAACATCAACGACTTCCTTGAACTTCTAAAATCGGTAGTGACATTATCCACTTAGGACCCACTTACCGACTTACCGTCAAACTCAACTCAGTGGGTAAGCGGATAATGTCACTAACGTTCTAAAACTGACCTTTGACCTTCTAAGACTGACCTAGTTATACGAATGAAGTATTTTGTAGATGCATGATCAATTTGTTTAGACCGAGCTACCTCTTAAATAGACGGACCATAATAATATTCGTTCCGAATCTCATTATAACTGATTAATTGACCACTTACGCACTCTAACCTTAGTGGATGAGCTACTAGGAAGTTTGTTTGAAGAAGTAGCGAGCGCAGTTAGATAAACCCGGTAACACTGGCGCCACCTACCAGAATATTCTCTGTACTGTGAAGTTCATAAAAAATCCACTAAATATAGCAGTGCTATATTAGCACCGTTCCCCACTGTAAGTCAGTAGTTCCGATAGGTTGTGTTGTGATTCACTTACGACAAACATTTAAGCACATCCCGTAGTTTTTCTAACAAAATTGAAAAAACTTTCTGTACCTTTGCGATCTAGTAGTGAAATTCGGTTTTCTAAATTTTGACAGACACAGAAATGGTGAATTTTTCAAATTTTTGCGGACACCAATTGGAGATGTCAGAGCCAAAACAAGCTATCTCCAAAATGCTCATTTTACAAGAATCGACTTTTTCTGTTTAAAGGTTTGAAAAAGAATTTTAAATTTGTGTGAAGAGACAAATAGTTGTCTAAAATCAACACAAATATTCTGTGAAAAGTACATAAATCCCTGTTTCGTATTTTTCTCAAATTTTGAAATTTTAAATTGCAAGTGGTCCGTTTTGACAGAACATTTTGATTTTGTTTTTAAAACTTACATTTACAATGACAGATTCGCAAAATTTGACTTGAAAATTTGGCTTGAAAAGATTTGAAAACATCTACTTTCCAACACCCTCTTACTCTCCATGATTAAAAGAACCACAACTAAACATCAGAGTAGCTGTGAATAATTTAATTTAACTTTCAATAAAATATCCCTTAAATGAAAGAGGGAGTATTTTCTAAGACATTCAAATTCAAAAGGAGGAATTCTATTGGCTCCTATCGCAGTTGCCGGGTGTTGTATTCAAGGACAAGGAATACTTGCCTTTTAATTTGATTTTCTTTTAATCACTACATTATTTTGACAGACAATTAACTCTACTGCAATACAAAAATAAATGAACGAGTATTTAGTCTATTTTGTAAACATGAAATCGCATTTTCCCCCAAAATGGAGATAGCCCGTTTTGGTTCTGACCTCTTCAATAGTCACCTTGCATTGAGTGCAAAGAGATTAATCTTTAGTTTTTTTGAATGATCAGAACTACACAATTTCTGAAAGCTCTTACAAGCTAACATATATCCTTAAAAACAGCAAACGGCGTCAAAGTCTCAATTTTCTAGTAATTTTTTTCTACGTTTCAAATTTCGAATAGAAAATGAAATAGGCGTTACACAATTGTCACAAAACTTCAATTAGCAAGGAGGATTCAAGCGTTAAATTGTGCATGCAAAAACCTTAGCTTTTTTCTTTAGTGGTCACAGTATTTTAATTTACTGTCCCCTCTCAAGAGTTTAGTTTCGACTTGGAATGCGGAGATGCTGTTAGGCTACACATGATGCTTATTTTTATGATTCATAAAACTTTTCTCGTATACATACGTATTTAACATAATGTATCATTTTAACATTGTGATGGCAAAGAGCCAGTTAATTTTTTTTCTGTCCTTTTGCACATGGTACATGAGCAAAATTCATCATCACTTTTTATAAACTCTTTACTCTCCCATCTTGACAGCTCTTGAGTGCTTGCATTTTGAGATTGTACCTTCAACTTGGACTTGATTCTTTATCAAAAATCTTGACACATATCAAGGAGCGTTTGAAAAAGTTCAACAACTCCAGTAGAGTCAAAGCCCTAAATAAAATCTCCTTCAATTCCAACTATTCACCAGAATTTCATTCAGTTATGGATGAGGTAATACTTAAAACCTTTATCCTTTAATTTCTGTGGGCAATATTTTCATACGGAAGTCACCATCCATCGAATTTATCTTATCTCTTGATTTTATTATATGTCATCCCATCAAATGAAAATAAGGCAAGCTGTTTATTGTTTTCTATTGTGCAAATAACATGAGACCATTCGCCTTTGAGTCAACATTTCTTAGGTGATGGGAATCAAATTTTATAAGATACGATAGAAAGACCCCTATCGAATATGTACACGGAATTAGGCCTTTATAGAAAACATTTAAGTTATAATATCTAGCACTCTTCATTCCAGGCTTAAATTAAAAAAGTTCGTAGCTTTCAAAAAAGTTCGAATGGGCATTGTAGGATTCTGCAATAATTATTGTTTGAAATTCCTATGACTTCCCGTACAAAATGTGTGGAAATGATGTTCGGTCTGAGAATGCACCATCAAGTCGCTGCATTTAAAATATGCTCCATATTTCATGCTGACTGAAACACACTCTGCTTTAATTGTACCAAAAATCTTGATCGGACAATGAACCATTTTAAAAATGTGACGATATTAAACTAACTTGTCTCTGAAATTCATTATTTTTTTAAAGTTCTACATTTTTAGCGCTTCCGGTAACATTTTCAGCCGTATTTAGATGCAATTAAAAAACAGAAACCCGAATGTAATATCTACAAAGAAATGAAGCACCATTTATGAACGCTTAGGCGGAACTAAAACCGCCTGATTGATGGCACTTTATTTCAAGATGGAGGTCAAATTCGTTGTTTCCAAAGTAGGTGTTGAAGTACCGACAAGCTGACATATTTCAAATTTTTGCTACAAAGTTGGATTCTAAAACTTCTTCGATGTTCGAGGATTCTTCCTGTGTTTTGGATTTATCTTTGATAATTTGATGTGTAGCATCATGTCCCATAAACTGTCCAATTATTGTGCATTATCTATCTTTGTTTCTACAGTCCAGGAGAAACATCCTTTAATTCTGTCAATTTGAAAATACTATTGATGCTATAAAATATCTCTTGTTGTAATTGCGATGGGGTATCAAGTTGACTAGACTCGTAACGAATCTCTTTGCATAAAGGTTAGTGAACTTGGATGATTTTATCCATGACCTGTCACTCTAATTTTAATCTCATTTAAACTGTAGACTGCGAACCAGACCAAAAAGAAGGCTATAGTTTAATTCCCTACACTTGAGATTTAAGCACACAACGGAGGTTTATCATCAACTTATTTGAGCAGGACAATCAGAGATTTGGGTGGTACGTGGATTTGTCATATAACAATATCAATAAAAATGCGCTTTGGCTGATACAAATTGATAATTTACTGAGGTAGTGCATAAATCAACGATTGTTTCCCACCTTCATGTAGACAGGTCAAAGCTAGACGGTTCCTTTGAACGAGAAGGAATTGAACCAAAATAATTAAAATTTTAATTTCAAGTGTTCACGAACACATTTTCAGATCGAGGACACTTGAGATTTTAATCCATTTTCTATTAAAATATCTTGATTTAGTTTAATCTGAGTGACCCTGATTTCTAATTAAATCCAATTGTGTAAATATAAATGTGTTTAACTGGTTTTTTTGTCATGCATCGCAAGCAGCACAAACACAACCGCGAGTTCCAACCGCTCATCATGGAGAAACCCAAAATCAAATCACCTGGAAAACATTTCACACTTTCTAAAAAAGAAAAATATAAATCAAAATTCCAAAAAATTCTCCATTGGTTGTCCTACATGGAGATAGTTACATCACTTAGCATGTTTTCTGTCATCTACACCACCACGATGATCAAAGATGTTTTGCTGGACAGGGCATGTCGGCTCAATTTGGACTTTGGAGACGACATCTGTGATCAACTTGAAATCAGGTGAAATTATGGGCCGTTGATCCGCCTCAATAAAATTGCTAAACAAAATTGGAAAACGTTTCCTCTCAAGGAGCGCAAAATATGAAGTAAAGTAGTCATAATAAAATTTCTGTTACCAAAAGCCCAAAAGGGTCTAAAGATCATGGGGAATTCAAATAGATCGTATTTTTTCAGTTGCAATTATCGACTGACGCTGAAATGGGATGTTTTGTGTCTCTGACGCAAGTTCCTCGGTACTAAGATTATATGTGATTTTGTGTACTATTTTGGAGGACAGTTTTGAAATCACAAAAATTGACATAAAAATGTATCAATCTCTGTGATGTCAATGAACAATGAATGTGACCTACTAAAGTGACCTCTAGTCTAGGAGTTCATTTTGCGTAATCACCAGCTTTGCTGACCACTTGAATTACAAAAATTCGAAAAAATTCAAAACACTTAATCTTTAACTTCACTTGTTGTTGTACTTCCAAGTTTTGAAATGACCACAGAGGTCAATAGGTCAACTATTTCGATAAAGTACAAAAAGCAACTTCGTTCACAATGTACTCACATTTCCGCTACAAAAATTTCACAACTCAACAATAGGATTATTATTCATTGCAAAATTTAAATAAATGGCGTGGACTTTTAGAAACGTCTCCATGTTGAAAAATGAAGAGACACAAGTGCAGCAATATGTCGCCTCTGTTGAATCGTGGACTTCTATTTTGGAGTATTCGATACTACCCATCATCCTCTTGGTTGCGGGAGCTTGGAGTGACCTCTACGGTCGCAAATTGCTGCTCAACATTGCCCTGGGGGCATTCATGGCACGCTATGCTGCACTCATTTTGAGTTTGTACATGACCAATTGGAATACGGAAACAGTTGCTGTCCTCAGTGAGTTTTCATTTTGATTTACTTATTGTTGATTTCACGAGTCAATTTCCGCGTTGACTCCAATTCAATTATTGACTAGTCTCTGCTTTCCACAAAGTGAAAGCAAAAACTATTTAACACCTTTTTTAGCTGAAATTAAACTACTATAAAAGTATTATACATTCAAAAAACAAAAAGTTAATTAAATCTCGAAAATTGAACCGCAAATATGAATACGTTGCACTAAGCCTTTTAAAAATACCTCAGCATAAATCTTACAACACTTTGTTAAAAGCTTTAAAATGTTTATTCTCGTTGAATGAACTTTTT
>JAQHQX010000791.1:0-11021 GCA_034694425.1 Arrhopalites sp. Gr-Col-00791 | reverse complement strand
TTTATTTATGTTGAAAAGAGTTAATGAGCAGTTGGACTTTCAATTCAAATTGTACATTTCGAGGTGCTGGGCATGAAGAACTTGCAGATACTTCTTTATGTAACGTAATAATTTGTAAATTTTTCTATTTCTAGCCCATAGCAATAAACCTCAGGTAAAAAAATAAATGTTCAGGTAAAAAATAAAACTGCTAAAAAGAACAAAACTCAGGTATTTTTATTGAAACTCATTTCTTATAATTGAAGTGAATCACAACGCCGCTTACCGGAAAACGGCGGAACTACTGACTTGCCGTGGCGTACAGTACTGACATCTAGTGGATTTTTTGTGAACTTCATAGTACTTAGAAAATTCTGGTATTTGGTGTCAATGTTTTCGGAGTTACCTAACCCAACAACCAACAACTCGCTTCGCTCGCTACTTCAATAAAGCGAATCTCATCACAACTGATTACTTGATTAGAAAACTAATACAACTTTTTCAAGGATCCCCTGCACAAAAGCAAAGAGGATGCAAACTTCTTCTAGCTTTTAACAACCCAGATGACTCCAAATGAATGTTATCCAAAGTCAAAAACGAATAGATAACAAGAAACTTAAATATTTTTAATTGTTCAATTAATTTTGGTTCTGAGGGTCATAACGACGTCGAAAGGCTGTACCTGCATAATAAACCCAGGAATCCCTTGTTCATTGGCTGGATTCTGTGAGGTCCCAGAAATCTGATATCGTTGAACTAACCCCGCATAAAATAGAAACAAGAGGTCACGTGCCAAGTTGCTCCCAATGCATGATCTTTTTCCAGCTGAAAATGGAATACATTCATCGATTCTCTGAAGATTTCCTTGGGCATCGATGAATCTTTCTGGTCGAAATACTTGAGGATCTCCCCAAATATCGGGATCATGATGAACTCCGTAAAGGTTTGAAAGGACTAAAGTCTCTTTAGGGATTTTGTAGCCCTGGAAATTTATGTCTTCGGTCACCTGCCGAAACATTCCAATGGGTGTTACTGTAGAGTGTCTCAAGTGTTCAAACATCTGAAAATGAAATTTTGTTAAATACCAAAATATTTACACAAAATGTTTAACACGGCCAAACTAATCCCAAATCAAAGTTGAACTCACTACTGCTTCAACATAAGGTAGTTTGGGCCGATCACTCAAAGTTGGTAGCCGATCCATGCCCACAACCCACTCGATATCCTTGAACATTTTTTCTTGAACGCGGGGATTCAAAACCATGGAATTCAAAAACCAATCTGCGCTGCCTCGGAGTGTGTCCATCGTAGCAAAAAAAATATCCCCAACGATTGTGTGGAACATGTCATCTGCAAAAATTTAAAACAAACCGTTAGAATTCAAAATCCCACCTATTTTTATGACCCAAAATTTAAAAAAAAAACTTTCAAAATTGAAAAACTGACGGCTTTCATGGAAACTGGAGTTTGGATTGTTTTTATTTCGTTCTCGTTCTTCCATGAAGGCTTCCCTATAGTTTCGAGGCTGGCCAGGGACGTAAGACGATGGGAGTGGGTCGTCATATCTTTCCTTCATAAAATCATAAACTGCTCGTCCAGCTGCTTGCTGCTTGTTCATGCCGGAAGCCTCAGGAAAATATTTTGGAATCCAAGGAATGAATGCGGCAAGATTTGGTAATAATCCATCCATTTCGAAGTAACTACAAAAAACCGTTTGAATATTTAAATGTCATTTGTAGGATGAAATCATTTAGTCAATCTTCATCAGGGCCGTAGCACTGAGGTTGCAGCTGGTTGCTTTGATGCCAGGCCGGGCTAAAGTAGGATGCAAAGGGGTCGTACATGAGGAAGCATCGGGGCCGAAGAAGTAGCAACTTTGTTTGAACAGGGCCGTACCAAAGGTTTCTGCCACCACCATTGCAAATATGACGCTACGGCCCTGATCTTCATGTTTTTTTTTGTACACTCATGAATTGTGAAATTGTTTAAAATTGTTAATGGATTAGAGCTTACGCGGCTGCCTTTGTAGCCAAAAATTTTATTCTTTCATCACTCAGTGCGAAAGGTTCTTGCACAAAGAGTGACCAAACGATGTTTGTAGCTCCAGCTGCGAAGATTTGACCATGACATTTAATGGGTTGGCCACGATGACTGTCCATGACCTTAAAGACTTCTTTAAGCTCGTTCAAGATTGCGTCTTCAACTTGGTTGCTGTTACTGGACAACTCCTTCATCAGTTTCATTACAAACTTTCGCTGTTCCCTTACAAGTGGACCACTTCCGAACGCGAGACCTAATTCAATGTTTAAAAGTTACAACAAATTTCAAAGCCTTTGAAACCTAATTTTTCAAAATAAATTTTTGATGAAACTGTTGATAGACCTTTTTGATTGGACACGGCAAAAAGTTCGAGTGGTGCTCGACCAGCCACAGCAGAGCGACTAAAAATTTCTCGAATTAATTTCTCATCAGTGACTGCGACGACACTGTAGTTTTTCAAACAAGAGAAAAGTTGGTTGTGCTTTTTAAATAATTCAATCAATGAAAATTTTATGAACTTTTAATTGTAATTAAATTCAAATGCGAATTCAGGTGTACTTGAAACTGCCGAATCGAACAGCGATGATGGGGCCGTACTTCTTTTTCCATCTTAAAAAGGTTTTCCAGGGCTCTGAACCGAGTAGAGGTAAATGTCCCACAACAGGAAGTCCCCATGGACCTTAAACAGCCAAACCAAATACGATTTTAATTACAATTAACTTTTGATAATTTAGATTTAGATTTTTTAATTGATATATCAACATTTTATAAATAATACTGCCAGAATTTAAATAAGGGAAATATATAATGCAGCAGTATAAAATTAGAAACCGTAGGGATTGATTATATTAAGATTTTCTTGATCCAAATAGCGAGCGAAGCGAGCTAGGTTAGGGAAAACCAGAAAAATTGATACCTGCGGTTTACTGCGGCGAAAAATGTATGTCTTTAAATAATTAATATTTCATTAAAATAAATTGTATACTGGAAATCATTTGAAATATTTTCAATAATTTTTTATAAAATTCCAATTCCATTATTTTAAAAGGTTTTTAGTTAAATGGAATCTTAATTAAAATTATTTCAATATGTGGGATGTGCCAGGTTTCCCAATTCTAAAATCTTAATCATTTCAACAACTCCACCAAGTCTGGATAGCCATTTTAAGCTCTTTTAAAATAGTCAACACTTTACCTGGAACCCCTTCATTCTTCTTGGAGAAAATTAATTTGAAGGCATAGACGATGCAGACAAGACAACTGGCCAAAATGACAAGTGTAGTTAAATCCATTTGAAACCTCCTTTAACAACTTTAAAATTCAACTCTGAGCGATTTGCAAATGCAGACAAATTGTAATTTGATGATCATGCATCAGTCAAGGCTGTTTATTCTCATGGAGACTGACCCTGAATCAAGTGTATTGGAGTAGTCTATTACTGCATTGGGTGTTATTTTCCTACACACAGTCGTGGGTGCATCTTCCACATTTTCCAGTTGAACGAGCACAATTGAATTTACTCATGGAAACACTTTCCATTTAAATCATTTTTTAAAATTAGACTACAGATTGTTAAACTCAAATGAATACTGAAGACTTCGTTTTCAGAATTGTTTAATCAAACTTGACAATAATCAAAGGGGAGATTCAAAATTTGGAAAATCATGAAAAACCTACATGTTCTGGTTCAACAATTTTGGAAAACAAATATTATAAAAAATAGTAATGATTCTTTTACTTTTGATAAAATTAAAGAGAATGTAGAAGAATCGAATTGATTCAAAATCTAACTTTCTGACTAAAGGAGCGCAGGCTCTTTAGCAATTTTATTTTTATGATTTTTCGGACTACAGAATATACACCCAGGACTTCTAGAAATATGAGAGAAGCTAGTGATAAAAATACAGCAATTAAGAACAGGTTCTGGTCAAAGAAATTAAATATTTGGCCATTTTTTGTATGAACTTGGTTGTGAGATAACAATGACAGGTTAAAAGTGCAAATAGTTGCATGTGGATGACCTTCGATATAATTAATGAAAGACCATTTACATATATTGGATGTAAGGTGATTCTTGTTTTTAATGCTGTTCCATAAATTTTTGTATAAAGGACAAAATCCACTTGAGTTACGAAATGTACAGGAAAATGAACAAGTTTTTGTTTTGGATTTTGTGTCCTTGGAAGGGATTTTTAGAGTAAATGAGTGACAGTGTAACGAGATCAGGCTGTGCCTATGGCTTTTAAAATTTCGAAGACATTATAAAAAGCATGTCAATGATGAAGTGGCCTCGAAGAAGAGTGGTAACACTTTTTTCTGTCACTTGTGTCTTCGTGATTTCAGAAATCAGAAAAGCTTCGCTCATCATGAAGCTTCAATGCATTGATTTAGTGGATACCGTTTTGTACGACAATTATTAAAAATTCGCCAAATTGTTTTATTTCTAGCTTCTACCGACATAAATGGTTGAGCTTAGTCATTTGTAAACTTAAAATTACTTAGTTGAAATAAATTTATTCAATGATCTGAATTCGTGAATTATGTGAGAAACTTTCCTTGAAGTTTTATTAATTGAGTTTGTGATTGTCACTATACATTTATAGAGCTCTTTAACAAGTACGAATGCATTTTCATCAGTTTCATTTTCGGGCAGATTCAGGTTCACCGAGAAATTAGCTGGCTTTTCTTTCAAGCGTTGCAACGGACACATATGCCTGCATAGGAAATGAATTAACATTTCTATGCACAAAAGTATTCACAGATGTCACAAATAAATGGGGAAAATCCTTCAATTTCAATTGACTTCGAAAATCATTTTTTTCTCCATCTGTCATCGGAATTGTACCAATGATGCCATCTGGCATTTGAGTGCGGATGTGGGTGGGATGACACAAAGGCAATCTACACCTGATGGGTAAACTTCTAACACATCTTTTTACAAGTTCGAATAGTATGTCAATATTTAATTATTTAGATAATAAAAAAGTAGTTGATGTGTTATTAGTTAAGGGGGCTAACAATAAGTATCACTACTGTGGAATTAAGGATATATTTAGATTGATTAACAAAGATAATTGCCAAAGGCGACAATTGTGCTACATTTGTTTGCACACGTTTGATGCTAGAACAAATTCGATGAGCCATTTTGAAAAGACTATTATTTTTGGTAGCTTATGAAAAATACGTAATAGCATATAAAAGAGGAATTCGAAAAATTGAGGTAAATACAGTCGTTTAACCACGGATGCAATCAAAATGTTTACATAAAGCAGGAATATTATTATTCCTAATATGAACCAACTCCATATTAGTTGGAAGGCAAAGCTTTAGGATATTTGGCGAAAAATTTATTAGATGAACTGTATCCAGTTGAGCCTTCAGTTGTTCATTCTCCTTCTCCACATCCGCCAGATGGTACCAAATTTCAAAAAATTCTTTTTTATTTCCATCATCGTCCAATTTTGACGTTGTTTACAGACAACTAAGTTCCTCTTGAGGCAGGAGACGTCCATCCACAATACATTTTCTGCTGTGGGTCCAGTGCCCTCTTTTATCCCCAATTGAGATGTGAGTTGGGTGCAGTTTTTCTCGAAATCACAAGAAGGACTTCCTTCCGCCCATTTCGTGTACCAGAACGGGGATTTGTCATCCCACTCGAACTCTGTTGAACTATCCAATTTCCTGACAACCCCAGCCAGACATTCCAGACAATTTGGTAGTCCTCGAAAATTAATTTGGTCAAAAAGTTTTGTTCCTCCTCCGAATTGATTTTGAGGAGACTTCCATCTCCCCCATTCTTTACAAATTTCGAGGGCGTTTTCATGGAGAACAAATTGATCGGCAACTACTTTTACACATTTCTCATCCTTAAAAGTGTACCGCGAGTCGTTCTCACAACTATACACCGATTTTCTGCATCATAGATTATCTGAAGATCTCGTATTCGATGATTTGATATAATTCTGTTTTACGCCCATGAGGTCACCTTCTTCTATCATTCTTATATGGTTACTAACAAGTTCAATCTTTATTTCTAAAAAGCCTGGTCTCTTCTGGAATAATCGTCGTTTCATAGCTGCACAGGATGAAATTTGTTGGTCAGAAATGTCCATGGCTCCTGTAAAAGTTCGAATATTTTTTTCATTGATATTTTACGGGTATGATGAAACTGATCAAAGCTGGTAAAATCGATTTTTCGATTTGTTATTTTCTTTAAAATTGCTAGTGGAAGTGCAAAATTTGACCCAGTTATTGCAAAAATTTTGTTAGTACTTATCACGGTATGCGAAAGATAGTGTACGGTTACACTCTGCAAAACTTTGACAGTACAAAAGAAATTTCTGTGGGTTTTATGGAATCCAAAACGACTCAAAAATCTCTGTGACCTGTAAACTTCTACAAATTTGACAGAATGCTAGAAAACAAATTGATTCGGGCTAATAGCAAAGTCAACAGTCATTCCATTTTCTCTAAGTCCATTTAGACCAGATTTCAGTTCGTGCAAGTCTCGGTTCGCCCGAAAATTCGTTTGTCTCGCGTTTCAAGTGACTTGTAATAAATTATCAAGAGTAAAATAAAAGTCCACAGTTATCCTGTCGTTGAAATAAAATACAGTCCAAACATTCAATTCACATTCACATATTTAAGTCTCACAAAGTACTAAGCAAAAAATATATAACAAACCTAATTAATATGGTCCAGTAACTTTAACTGACAATTCTTATGCCCCTAATTTAAAATGCAATATGGTCAAAAAATGTGTCATTTTCTCTCTAAAATCACACATTTTATCGTTTTGGTTTTCATTCTAATATCTGAATCTGATATGTAGTACAATTCCAAATTGGAAGTGCAAATCCTTTGACCAACCTTTTTTAAAAGTAGTTTTTTTGTTTAATAGTTTCCGTATAATCCCAGACACTCCGACCAGAGTTCCCTTTTCCCATAAAAACATTAAACAGCTTCCCAATAGACCTCCCACCAGCGCAATGAAAGGGACCATCAACAGTTCGACATCTAACGGCTTTGACTCATCCTCATTGTTCATCAAGTAGCCAAATTTCTTATAAATGGGTGACTCGTTCCGATTCTGCGATATCCAAGCAGTCCCAATCTTTTCCCCTTGGCTTTGAATTTCTTCCGCCAATTTGGCCATAATTCCCATATCCCGTATCCAGCCTGTTAGGTAGTTGAAAGGAAAGAAGTATTTGGATGCCTTTGGAAGGGTCGTGTGGTGAAGCAGCGAGTAAATGATGCCTGAGTTTTGTAGTACATTCAAGCCACTACGAATGGTCAAATTTTGGGCCACCAGAGGGTTTACAAGAGGGCTCCAGCCAATACAAACTTCCTTCTCAGTCAGAGCTGAAGACATGAGACATTTTTCCAGGCGTTGGGGCATAGCGATTCGATTGACTCTTGCCTGGAGTTGAGTGTACTGTGGGAGTTTGGATTGTCTTATCAGACGATCAAAAGTACCGCCGACCAAATCCATCATCTTTATTTTATAGTCCGAGGTTAGCAGGTCATGGAGGTTGAGCGGCATTTTTTCGACGATAGGGACTGTAATGGCCGCTAAGAGGTTTTCATTCCAATGATTTATCAGGACAAAACAAGTCCAAATCCAGAGGATGAAAAGAGGTTTGGCTCGACGCGGCGTTTTGATGCTCTGACCAAATAGTGGCCCTAAAGTGACGTTGATTCCAATTGGAACATTTTTATTTGCCACCAGAAGGACCCACGTGGTCAGTAGGAAGGACAAGATAATGGCGAGCCAGACGGTGGGTGTGAATGGAGTGGAGAGGGCCATCCAATTCAATTTCGGAATGGGTTTTCCGGAGTGAAAGTAGACTCCAATTTGGTAGAGGTAAGTGGCAGCACTTACTTGGTTCTCCAGTTTCGTTGTGCGAGCTAGTGCGAAAAGTACATCAATGGCTCGGTTTTGTAGTTGACCCATTCCTCCTGGAAACGAGCCGTTGGGGAAATGGTTATATTTTGGTGGGGCGAGGATGAATTTAAAGGTGAAGTTCCAACTGAAGGCGGCTACGGAAATGTATTTGTGTAGGCCGAGAACTTCGCCGGTTGCAGTTTTTAAATAGTAGGAGGAACACCGATCACAGCGATTCGTAGGTCTCTTTGATTTCTCAAGTTATTCCTGTCAAAACGACTTAATTGTCAAAGTAAATTCAAAGTTCACGAGTTTTTTAAAAATAATTCTGAATGAAAAGTAACGAATTGTGGGTCTCACCTGACTACTGTCATGCCCTTTGCTGAGTGACTGTCCACCCAATCTCCATCCAGATCTTGGAACCATCCTCGAGAGTCAATCCCAATTTTGAATTTTAGCCAATCCACTTGGTCCACCCTCCAAATCCTGTCGAGGCTCCATTTTGACCCCATGAAAATGTGGACGTTTTCGTTGGTAAATTTTGAGGGAAACTCAAATCTTGGTTGCAATTCTCTCGCAAAAATTCGTTCGATATTTTCTTGCGCATTTTCTTGAGGGTTTGGATCTAAGAAAAATATATCAGTTTCACAATCAGGTCCGAATTTGGGCACCTTCGGGCACATGACAAATTCCGATTTGGCTTTTGACGCTGGTGGTATTCCAGACCCATTTAGATTCTTAGAAACCGTGGAGGTCCACAAGAATAATCTTTGGGGGATTTTTGTAATTTTGATAAATTCAAGGGCTCGTTCTGCCTCCAAAGGGATTCTTAGGTCTTTTATTGTGGTCACAAAATACAAGTTGGTGGGACAAGGGCCCTGAACTGTCCTTAAGTTGAAGAGAAGTCGAGTCATCAAATTCGAATCGCTTCTGCTGATCTGAATCAAGGACCAAATCAAAAACAACCTCAGCAACATCTTTAGAGTCGATTTCAAACTACTGAAATTCACCTTTTCACTTCGGCATCGCCAAAAATTGTGAACTTCAACTCAAGTGAAATGGGAGAACAATTGAGAGAATTCAAAATTTCCCACTAGAATTTGTTGATTTCTAGATCATATCAAAACTTCGTTAAGGATTAGGCCTCCACCCACTTCAAATTAAATTGGCAGAACTCCCAGATTACGTATAACTTAATTATTAACATGGTTCAAAGTCAATATCCACAGATAGTATCAGTGTAGACTTGAAGTTCATTTTTAGGGCTCTCTAAAAACGTGTTCCACAAGCCCCTGTGGATTCAGAGAAAATTGTGATGCAATTTTGAAATTGCCCTAACTTTAAATCTTTTGAAAATTGTTTAAAGTTATTAATTTTTTCCATAGCTAAAAACGAACAGTCATAGCAAGTTTTAACGTTGACTTGAAGGGCGCATCAAGGATTTTCTAAACATTTATCGCACGAGTCTTTACGAATTGAGGACAATTTCATAACTTTACACAATCTTGATTTAAATGCGCAATCATACGAACATTAAGTTTAAAAGTGGTCAATACCCAATAACCTCAGTAAGTCTCGATATGCCCTTAAGGTCCACTTGAAGGGCTTTCTAAATCTAAGACAGTTGTTCCCCTGCATTGAGCAAAAATTATTACAAAATGTCATATACGAAGAAGTAGCACTTTTTTTTGGAAAATTTTTGAAACTGGTTTTATAAAGGATACAAAGTCAACAATCACTTGTCTCGACAATTAATTTTTGGACAACAAAAATTAAAACTTTCACTAAAAAAATTGAAGTTGGTCTATACTCAAAAATGTGAACTGGCAAAGTCTTTTCAAACTAAAAAAACGATTTCAAAAATACAACTAAAGTAGTTGATCATCACATAAATTTTAAGAAGTTGTAAAGTTAAATGGTCTGCTCTAGACTAGAATGTACAGCTGCTGTTGTTCTGTAAACGCTGTCACCTCTAGCATTTATCCATTTCCATGAACTTTGTTTTGCGCCTTGTTGCCATCGAGATGTGGTCTTCATTGACGTCGAATGGTCACATAACGAAGTGATTTCCGGGTGACGATGTACAAATATAAAAGCTTCTAGAACAATAAAGGTCCCCTAGACATAGCATAGCGCCATTGACGCTATGCTATCATATAAGTCGTTATATGAGTTATATGGCCATTTAATCATCATGAAGTATGAATTTGCCTTAGTTGGAAACCACCTACGGCATGTGAAAGGTTCGATAATTAAACATATTTAAATATGCTCAATGGTTGAATAATTAATTTTTAATTCCACAACGACCCATAAAGTATGATTTAGAGCCGGAGTGGAATTGAAATTAAAGTCAAGGGAAGTGAATGTGTCTGACGATGATGAAAAGGTTCTGATTGACACTATTCAATTAAAAGGAGTTATGTGAATTTGCAATTTTGCGGGTACATGAACGTGGTCAGTTATAGCTGGGTTTGTTTCATTCAAGCAGCGAGCAAAGCGAGCGTAGTTAGAGATCTCTGAAAACTCTTAAGTATGAAGTTAGGTTAACAGGTTCACTCATCAGATGCAATTACTATTTACGTTTCCCGGCATAATTCAAAATTCACATGACTCTTCCCTGTCCATTGTTATATATACAGGGTAGGACAATTGGGTTCTATTAGGTTTTTTTATGTTGTAAATTGACACGAGTATTGGGCAAAATTCGAATAAATTCAAAGTTTTGTGCCAATTTATGACCAAAAACACTCTTTGAATCGGGTTTGTTACGACAGACCCGGATTTTCTTCTATCCTGAATGAATAACCAAAATTCTGATGGACAATGATGAGTTTCAATTATTTTTGTAGTTTCAATTTATTTGACTGATCAAAAAATTTACCCCAAAAAGATCTCCGTCGGATAATTTATTGTGCCAAAAATAAATATGATGGCACTTTTGCCCCCGCTCCGGACTCATTAAATCTTGTAAAGTATTCCATTTTGTATTTAAAAAGTGCTATCTGCAACGGGAGAGGGTGCCGTCCTACTTTTTCAAAATTTAGAAAATCAGTCCAAATGGAGAAAATCAATCTAATTCCCATAGCTTTGCCCTACCGCTGCAAGAACTGTTTCTT
>JAQHQX010000790.1:0-11023 GCA_034694425.1 Arrhopalites sp. Gr-Col-00791 | reverse complement strand
ACCAGTCGAGTCAACTTCCACTTCAAGCTTGCCCATCTTTCGATGCCTCCTAAAGGAGGTCGTTTATAAATTGACATTTATAATTACGTGCATCTTGACATTCTCCCGCCAGTTGATTGATTGCATAAATCAAAATAATAATCTAAGTTAACTTATATTTCAAAGAACTAGATATTAATATACAGAATAAAGATCAATATTTTTTATTTGTTTTTTATTCATTTTAAGTCTTGAGTAGACTGTTGAAACTGAGTAGAGTTGTGATGAGTAGCCGTGAAGAGTAGTAAATCTTATTACAAGAGCTTCCTAAGAACTAACTTAATGCTACTGATCATAGTTAGTAGAATTACAAAAAGGATGGCACCGAAAACAAGCACTTTGAAGATCGAGTTAAACCAATCAAAGCCGAGAAAGGACATCCAGGAAAAATTGATGGACCCGGGTGGCTCATAAGAGACCGCAAACCCATGAGCACGAAGATCAGTGTTCGTCAGGTAGTCCAAAGTTCCTGTTACTTTAATTTGGATGGCGTTTCTGGTGCATCTGAGCTGACAGTTCAGCTCTACATGCGGCTCGGTGACTTTTATAGTAATCTCCTTTTTTGTCAATTCTGTTGTGAGTTTTAATGGAACAAAAAAACTGATGGCTGGACATTCAAACATTGCCATGTTGTTTGATTCCAGTATTCGGGCTTCTATTATTAATACACTTCCTGTCAGGCAAGCGTAGCAGCCAGTAATTTTGATAAAGGAGGCTTCACAAGTCGTAGCTGTAATCTCCTTTACGATTCTAAAATTTTCTGTATCCATCTGGACTTCCAGCAGGGTGGCTACAGATGATTCAAATTTTATTGTATCATTGTCTGATGTGAGGATTCCATCCTCCAATTTTATAGGTAAGGCAAATTGTTCCAGCAATTTGAGAGGGTCCACCACGTCACTTATGCACTTGACTCCAAATTCATCGACAATTGTCTTGATCAGATTCATACTGGAGAGGCATTTTCTATTCAACTCCTTTCCATCTACTTCTGTTGGGCATTGGATCTCACCAATTTTACCAGTAGAGTAGGATCCTCTAGTGTTGCATTCGGTGATAACAGAACGTTGGTTTATTCTCATTACACACTTTGATAAAAGTGGAATGGGTGGGGTTGATAGAGAGATCAAATTAAAGTTTATGTCAGCAAAAATTTGATCGTCGCCAGCTGTCAGACGTATGACAGAGGTGGTAGTGACATTTCCCTTGGTCATTTCAGCCTGAAGAGTAACTTGGTACTTAAATTCAGGGCAATTGTAAACTTCGAAAGCCATGCTTGATGGGTTGTCGAGGTATACCCGGTAGAAGTGACAACTTGAGTTAAATACCCAGACACAAGGTCCTGAGTAGTGGTTTTGACAATAGCTCCATCCAAGTTTTGACATTGAAGGTCCAAATTCCTTGATAGAGCTGTTAGTATCAAAATTTTGACAGATTCCAGATGCACATCCTGTTGAGGCAAATGGATTGTAGCAGTGCTTGATGCTTTGACACTGAGCTACAGCCTTTGGAACATAATACAAGCTGTCCTTGAGACACTTGATCGAAACTTCCCTTGTTTGTAAGGTTAATGTTCCAAGAAGGTTTTTTCTTGAGTCCTCGATTTGAAAACAAGAAATTTGACCGATTGACGATAGTGACAGTCGGTTACTAATGCGAATTGAACATGTGACAATTCCATTTGATGAGTATTGACACTCATTGGATGCAGAGGTCAACGAAGCTGAATTTGTGCATGACTCGCACATGGTAATTATTCCCAATAACAGTAGTAAGTTGAACATGGGTATAATCGATTTGAATCCTCGTGGTCTTGCTTCCTTGGTTGTTAATTTATAAACAGGAAAATCAACAAGCGGTTGATCTTCTGGGTCCTCTGGATCTGGTTTTCTGTATTTTGGTTTTTTAGACTTACGCTTCCTTCGCGATCGTTCTAATATTTTCTGCAAACATTTGCGGAATGGCCAGAAAATAATCCATGAGACAAAGAACATGATTTTGGTGAGCCAGATGAGGGCCATCAAAATGATTGACACAATTATTCCTAGTGTCGATATTATAATCCAATGGTACCAAGTATAACAACTAAGATTGCCTATATTTTCGAGGCAAAAATAGCATTGGATTAGTTCGCATACTGGGATGCGAGGACATTCTTTCTTGAACCGAGTTGGAGTGTCGTGGGATTTGAACCAAAGATCAATCGAGATTTCTCCAATACCAGCTAGCATCTGTTTCGTAAAATGGACGCTGGTCACAGTCTTATCCGTCAACATTGCAATATGACTGGGGTTCTTGGTCGCCTTCACATACGTAGGCGTTTTCTCTGGAGAACTGACAGTGATTCCAAATTTAGTACAGGCAATCACGCATTCTGGGCAGAGATAGGCAGGGGATGCTTTACTCAAATCTTGCTTCCTGACAAGAGTTTTGATTATGCCCCAACATTGTGGTAAAACTTTTCCATGTTCAGTCACCACATAATGAGTTTCTGTTGCGGATGTGAATTCGCAATAGCAGGTTGTGTTGGTTCGAACAGAACCTGGTTCATCACAATCGAAAAGCTTACAATACAAGTCATCGCCTTGGCAGCCGTTACTACAATATTTGTTTTCACAGTTAACACACTGAAAATTGTCTATTGAATCTGCCTTGTTCGTCATTTCGAGATTTAAGTGTTTGATTGGATATGCCACATTGTGAACGATCACAATGGGAACCAAGTCAACTTGTTGTGTAAAATGTTGACATTTACGTGTAGACTTTTTTCCGACAGAACAATAATGAGTTTTGTCTTCGGGATACGTCAAAAGTTCTACGTGAGTTTCTTGTCCTGGTGTGAGATATTGACATTGGATGTCATCTAAGTCTGTGACGGACCAAGTTGACACATTTCTGTCACATGGAGTATCTAAGCCTTTGATACAAGTGACGCCATCAGGGCTTACCATGTCATCATCTGAACACGACAATTCTCTGGAGCAGACTGATCCTGACTCTTGAATAACAAGCCAGCGAATTTGTCTGGTGCACGGCTCTATCTCATAATAATGAGGATAGTGAGTGACACAATGAGGAAAGAACTCCCGTGAGTTTACTTTGTTCATAGAGGTTCCTGATTGTGTTCCAGATAACAAAAATATGAAGAGTAAGTAGAGACAAATGGAATGGAGAGTGATTGGCCTTGGTCTTGATTTTGATTTAGGGCAACGTTTCCTTTTCGAGGAAATTACAACTTCTGTAGGAGAGGCAGCTTCTTCTTCTTGATTAATTTCGTCAACTGGAAGTGGAGCTATTTTAGAAATCGGTCTGACGAATTCCTTTATCCTCTTCTTAAGTTTTCCATCCTTCTCTTCATAGGTTCCTTCCGTTTCAAGAGTGGTTACTCGGACTAATCCATCCGAACCGGGATGAACTTGTTTAATTCTGCCAAGTCTCCATTGAAGCGGAGGTAGATAGTCTTCTCGGACTAGGACTAAGTCACCTTGTTTTATATTTTCCTTCGGTGATTTCCATTTTGACCGAGTTTGTAGGGTTGACAAATACTCAGAGCTCCATCTGGACCAGAAGTTCTGGAGCTGTCGCTGAATATTTTGATACCGGTTGAGTCTGTTCATTGGGAGATGTCCCAGGTCAGGTTCAGGCGGCATTACAAGAGATGACCCGACGATGAAATGTGCTGGCGTAAGCGCTTCCATGTCCTCAGGATCATCGCTAAGTGGGAGCAGTGGTCTAGAATTTAGCACTGCCTCCACATAAGTCAATATTGTTGAGAATTCCTCATAAGTGAAGAGGTTAGAGAGCAGCATTTTATTCAAATGATTTTTTACAAGCCCTACTATCCGTTCCCATATTCCACCAAAGTGAGCTGCCCTTGGAGGAATGAAGTGCCACTGGATTCCTTCCAGTGCTATTTCTTTTGCGATTTCTGGATCTTGTAGCGTCGAAACAATTTGGATGTCATCCTTCATTCGATTGTTAGCGCCTACAAAGTTTGTCCCATGATCGCTGTATATATTCACTGGTTTTCCCCGCCTTGCTATAAATCGTTTTAGAGCAAGCAAGAAGTCCTCCTGAGATAGTCCAGAAACGAGTTCTAAATGAACCACTCTCACGGCAAGACAAGTGAAAATTGCTATCCAGCCTTTATAGGATGCAGGTTTTTTGCCACCAACACCCTTGATTTGATATGGACCCGCAAAATCTACTCCTGTATTCAGAAAAGGACGAGATTTTGTCACTCTTGACTTAGGAAGTTGTCCCATCAACTGTTCAGCTGGTCGTGCCTGTAGCATAGAAGACACTTGTTTATTGCATTTCGTACGGTATTTCGACCGTTGAGTACCCAATATTGACATCGTAGTCTATTTAGCACACCTTGAGTTCCAGTGTGACATAAATTCTTGTGAAGGTGAAGAATCATCGTCTTAATCACAGGATGATTTGATGGCAAGATGATTGGGTTTTTCTGTCCAGTAGTGAGGTTGCTATTCTTCAGCCGTCCTCCTACTCTGACAAGTCCATCATTGTAAAATGGATACAATGATATTAATTTACTATCCTTGGGAACTGGCTGTCCTTCAGATAAGAGTTTAATTTCTCTTTGAAATGCCATTGCTTGAATCATTTTAACAATGCATTTTTCTGCTGCGGAAATCTCCCTTGCAGACAGAATCACACTCGAGTGTTGGTTTTCCTTGTTTTGAGCCTTTCTTGTCCTGCTTATGAACCGTAGAACGTAGCTCAAAACCTTCCTGGTAGTATTCCAATTAGAGAACCTTGACAGTGCTTCTAGAAGATAGTTGTCTTCCTCCAATATCGTAGTGATTTGAATTTTTCTTTCCAATTCACTTTCATTAACTGAGCCAGGAATTTTTCCAAATGGTAGAATTTCAGTTTGCAGCCAAGGAGGGCCGTTCCACCATAAGGGATGATTTTGCAATTCGTTGGGATAAATTCCACGACTTGCACAGTCGCTGGGATTATCAGCTGAAATTACATGACTCCATTGGTCAATTGTGGATGACTCTTGGATTTCAGCTACTCTGTTACTTACAAAGGTTTTCCATTTGTTGGATGGACTATTCAACCAGTGTAAAACTATCGACGAATCGGTCCAATAGTGAGTAGCATGAATATTCATGTTTAGTGCAGACTGAACTGAATTGACAAGTCTGACTAATAATACCGCTGCCACTAATTCAAGTCTTGGCAAGGATATTGATTTGATTGGAGCAACCTTTGTCTTTGCCATAATCAAATTTGATACAATTTTATCTTTATTCCTACATCGTAGGTAGACGGCTGCCGAGAGAGCCTTTTCTGATGCATCCGAGAATCCATGAATTTCGCATTGCGAGCTCGATTCATAGTCGATGTATCTTGGAACTTGAATTCCTTGGAGATGGTGGAGGTTGTTCACAAACGGGATCCACTCATCTTCCAATAGATTCCTTGGGATTAGATCATCCCAATCGATTTTTGAAATCCAAATCGACTGCATTATAATTTTGGATTTTATAATACAAGGAGAAAGCCAACCCATTGGATCAAAAATTTTTGCTATTAATGACAGAACATTTCGTTTTGTTGGGTTGCTAATTTTGACGGTTGTTCCACTGAAGGAGAAGTTGTCCGTCGCTGGATTCCACGAGATCCCGAGGGTCTTGATTGATTCAGTCTCTCCGAAGACTAACGGGGTTTGAGTTTCTCGGAAATCTTGAGGAAGGTGGTCCAATAATTCTGATTTATTCGAAGACCACTTCTTCAGCACAAAACCAGCTGACTTGCAACATGCAATCAGTTGGTGTTGTAGTTCCAGTGCCCTTTCAATTGACGGCCCGCCAGAGATCAAGTCGTCAATGTAAAAGTCCTTAGCGATAACTGGAGCAGCAACTGGAAAGTTGATGGCCTCATCTTCGGCCAGTTGGTTTAAAACTCGAGTAGCTAAATATGGAGCTGCCCGAGTTCCATAAGAAACGGTGTTTAACTGGTATTCTTGTATAGGATCATTTATAGATGACCTCCAGAGAATCCTTTGATAGTCACGGTCACTAGGTGACATGACGATTTGTCTAAACATTTTTTCGATGTCAGCACAGAGAGCTATCCGGTGCAGACGAAATTTGAGAATTTGGTGGACCAATTCGACTTGCACGGTTGGTCCAGTCATCATGATGTCATTCAGAGACACTCCCGTGGCGGTTTTCGCGCTCCCGTCGAATACTATACGATACTTAGTACTGGAGCTGGAGAGTTTGATTACCACATGATGAGGAAAGTAGAAAGGTTTGTAGTTACTGATACAAGACTCTTCAAATGACAGTTTTGACATATGTTTTAAACTGACATACTCGTCCATGAACTTTGTATATTCACGTTTGAGTTCTGGATTTTTCTCTAATCTCCTTTCAACCGCATTCCATCTTTTTAGCGCCATTTGTCTGGAATCGCCGAGAGGTGGATGGTTTTTCTTAAAAGGAATTTTGATTTGATATCTTCCAGAAGAAAGGCGAGTTACAGTCTTAACAAAATGTTCCTCACATTCCTTCTCTTCTGGTGACAACAGTTTTTGGGAAGGAATTTCCTCCGTCTCCCAAAAACGGGTTAAATCGAATGACTCGTCCTCTACAACTGTATTGATTGAGGTCGAGTCGGAGCTTTCACGCCTTGGAAGAGCTCCATAAACAATCCATCCGAGGCTTGTCAAATAAGCACTCGGAGTTCCGATCGAACCAGTAATCCTATGATTTCCCATGACTGAATCCATCACATCAGCACCCAATAAAATGTCAATTGGTCCCGTATGATTAAAACGCGGATCAGCTAATTGCAGAAATCGAAGATGGTCCCATTCACTTATTTCAAATGATTGATGGGGTAGATCGGTCGTCACTTTTGAAAAGATGACGGCTTCAACATCACATTTCCAGTCATTGGCTGTAGAATGAAGTTGAAATACTGTAGATCCTTTTGCTGTTTGAAGTTTCATCCCTCCAGGTCCAGTAAAAGAATTTGCAGTTGGCTTGAATCGTGGAAGATTCAATAGTTGAACTAGATGTTCACTAATGATGGTAATTTGGCTACCAGAATCCAACAGGGCCCTTGCTACTTGACTTTTGTCTTGATGTTTGACTACTACCAGTGCAGTCGGAAGTAATCCTCGATTAGACGGTCCTGTAGCATGTGACACAGTTTCATTTGACCGAGTTGGTGATTGAACAGCAGCATGAGCTGCTCTTGTTTCAAAATGGAGAAGAGTGTGATGTTTCCTTTCACATTTTTGACACGTTTTCTTACTTGTACATTCAGAGACGTTGAAATGCTTATTAGAAAGGCAATTGGGACACAGTTTTGACCTCACTTTCTCCGCCCGTTGAACTGCGGTCAAGTTCAAAAACTTTTGGCATTGTGAAATGTAATGTCCTTTAGTTTCACAAAGGTTACAGGTGATATTAGAGGCATCACGAGTAGGTTTACCAGAATTCGAAGCGGTATTCGAGGCTTCTGGATTTTTGTCATTTTTCTTTGATGATTTTGATTTCTTTTTCCTTTTATTGGTTGTTGAAGAAGAGTCATTTCCATTAGAACCTTGACTTTCTTTTGGTTTGGATTGATTTGGTTTTGATTGTTGACTTTGCTGTCCAGCTCTCGAGTCAACATTCTCGGTGGCGGCAATCGCTGCAGCCGTTGAGGTTAAAAACATGAGGAGTTCATCCAGCTTATGGAATTCAGTACTCGTCTTTAAAGATTTCTCGAAATCAAATTTGGTTCGATAATCCAACATTTTTAACACCAAATGCGTGATGATAAATTCGTAAGAATTATGTTCAATATCCAGACCCAACCGGGTAAGAGCTGTGGAGAGTGAATTCACTGAGTCCACAATCTTTAGAAGAGCCCTTGAAGTCTGTTTCGTTACTGGCTCAATTTTGAGGAATTGATTGAGATGTCCATGCCCTATCTCCCGATTATTGTCATAGCGGGACGATAAGGCAGCCCAAAAAATTTCCCAGTTAGCATCTGTCACCTCTGCTCTTTCAACTAATCCATAAGCTGTTCCTCCCTTCAGGCTTTGCTTTAGAAGAATTAATTTGTCGGTTGGACTCACCGAAGTGTTGTCTACCACAAGATTTTTAAACTGATCATGGTAAACCGTCCAGTCCTGAGCATTCCCAGAAAATTGGGGTGGTGAAGATTTAGGTCGAAGAATTCTCGGACCCGAGCATGTGGCTAAGCTGGCAACAATTCCATTTGCAGCTATCGATGCCTTTCGAAATGCAGTCTGAGTCACGGTATATTCTTGTAATGCAGTCGTTGCATCTTGTGCTCCCCCTTGTATATTTTTAAAGACGGTGAAGCATTGAGTTTGGAGTTTGTCCAAATTCTTTTTGACACTGGACAAATCATCAATATAGTACTGAATTGTTGCCGTGTCGAGTGGTACTGAATTATCCTTGTGGGCATCAATGACCTTTTGTATAGTGCTGATCTTATATTTCATAGCCCTATGAACATTATCATGCTCCTGCTGAGGTGTAGTCATTGTTGCTTCTGTCTCCAAAGGATCGTCAAAAACTTCGGAAAAATCTTCTAAATCTGAAAGATTTTCAAGTTTCTTGACCTCGATGAGGGTAGTTTCCAAATCTTCAGAAGAATCGGAAAGGTCTGTGTCCTCTTGGGTTGTAGGAGCCTTCTCCGTCTTTGACCCAGAACGAGCAGCTTTTTCTACTTTTTCTAATTTTTCGTCGTGTTGACCGAAAAATTCCTCATATGGTTGGTCTTCAAATGAAGCTTGACTTCTAGTCTGTCTGGCTTCACTGGAAGGTTGATGGTCGCACCTGGATGTGGGTTTTTTGGAATGACCGCGACAGTTCGGTGCTTCACTCTTGTCGTGAAAGAAAAGTGGATCTTGTCCCTTGGAACCTTGACTTGAACCAGGTCCAGTTGACATCCGCGATTCAACTTAGTCTTCCTTAGAGTGATAATTAAAGAAATTCAGTGGAAAAGACTTGAGTATAAAATTGCTGACAAAATCACGGACAATTTTTGAATTTTCTTGAGATTGACAAATTCACTCACTTTTCTTCAACTCTTTAATTTAGGAAATTCTGGATTCTGAAAATCTTGAGAATTGTTGAAAATAAGATAATTCACACGAAAAGTCTAGAGTTCAAGTTGTTGACCAAGTCACTGTACAACTTTTGAGCTTAATAAAAGTTCACTCACTTTTGGAATTTCTTGAATTTTTATTTAAATTGTTAGTCGAATTTCGAACAACTAGAATTGACAATGTACATGAATAGGAGTTCATCACTTTTCACTTAAACTGTCTTAGAGTTTCACACTTACGAGTTCATTAAGTTCGTAGCTTGAATTTTTAGAGGAATTTGCAAAAGTCTAGATAGTTCATATCACTTTCACAATTTTTCACAATTGTCCTTTTTCTTGTATAATAAAAAGAACTAAAAGCACATTAATCGTAGCACTTTTTTGAAGGTACTTGAGACTTGAATTTAAGGGGAAATTGTTTACTTTCCTAACCTTTCCTTCTATTCAAATTGATTTTTACTCCTATTTGAAATCTACTGACCCGTCATATAATTGGTATCCCTATTGCAAATTTTCCATTAGCAACAACCAATGTCATTAGTGTCAGAGGTTCAGCTTAGTAATTGTTTGCAGATACCAATTATGTTTAATTACAATAATTTTTCAAAATTTCTTCCTCGAAACTCAATTGAGAATTCCAGTCTAAATTTTAAATCAGGTGGTTAAGGGTTCACTTACACTTGTAATTTTAGAATTTATTTATTTTTTAAATTTATAAATTACCTAATATTCACTTTTAAGTTTTTTATAAATTTATGTTGTGGTCTCGCCACGAAAGTTGCCAATGTGAAAGTTTACAAACGATTACTCTTCACAGTGGACTTTATTTATAAATTCTAGATGCACCGATTTAATCTTTCGCTTAAAGGGAAATTGGCCTTGCGAAATTCTGTGGACTTAACATATGCTCTTATAATTAATATATCAGAAATACAGAAATTATGAATTGAACAAATATTAATCTCTACACGCTGAAATTTTAAGTTTCTTAAAAACTATCAAATTTGTACATGTAAATTTTCATTTGTCATAAATGAGAATTGTGTAATTGTTTGTGTGTGTTTAAAGTGCGTATTTTTACTTGGTATTAAATAGCTCTTTGCTATTTAATTTCTTAGTTGAATTGATGAATCACAGCTGGGCTCCAGTCCGCTGGGCTCACAGGATCCAAATTCTCCAACTTGATCTTGCTACAGATGTCTCAATTCTCCCCCAGTTGGACAGAGAAATTTTATAAGTGGTTGAAAATTCACAAAAAAATGGACAGAGTGCTGTTTAGAGGCGTCAGGCCAAGTATTTTAATTTTGAATGTTTTTCAAGAAATAGGCACTTTGCCCCAGTTGGGATTTCACAATTTTGATAGTCTTCCTTCAATTTTTCAGAAAAACCACCAGAGCCTCCGGCGGGCACTTCACTTTTCTTGTTTTATATGAGGTCACAAATGTACTCAACAATGTTCCTTTCGTCAAGGAACAGTAAACAATAAAGTCAAAAATTGTGTTGTTTTATTTCGATTTAATTACTACCTTTGATTCGATCCAAAATGTCCTCCTTGGTAGAATTCACATACTTTCACACACAACTTTTTTATTCACAATGAATAAAAATACAAACAGTTATTGGATTTTCTCTCAAATATTGAGAGGGAGCAGCTCACTTTACACAGCTTTTATGTATTTCCACCTCCCCCCAAATTTTGTCTCAAACAAAATTGGAGAACAACAGTTATTTCACAGTAGAATAAAATTTTACGAGAATCTACGATCGTGGATTTCGTGCACGTTGGACGCCATAAAATGTGAGTTGATGCGTTCACATTTAAATATAGAAGAAAAACTGATTTAGTTGACAGTTGAAGAGAACTTGGTTTTTG
>JAQHQX010000789.1:0-11032 GCA_034694425.1 Arrhopalites sp. Gr-Col-00791 | reverse complement strand
TATCTGCAAAAAAAAATATTTTATCTATCTGCAAAATAAAATAAATCTATCTGCAGAAAAAAACAATCTATCTGCAAAAAAAAATATTGCCATTTATTTTCTTGACCTTTTCAAGTTTATTTTTAAATGTGCATTTTGGTTCCCAAGTCTCAGCCTCCAGCCATCGGGCGGTCGACGGTACCTAAAACTTTGAGCTGAAGGAGGAAGAGGCCAAAAATACACAGAAAAGGGTAACTTATTTAAATATGGACTCCTTCCCTTCCTCCAAGAGACTTTACCCCCAATTCCATCGACTGCCTTCATTCCACATCCAACAGCTCACTCGGAGGACACTTCAATTCATTTTTGGGCCCAACGGAATTTCTATTGAATTCTCTTTAATTAATTCAGTTAAGAAAACATTTCAAACCTTGACTTGAATTGGATTGAAAGTTTCCCTCACCTCATCCAAAGAAGAGCTAGAAGTTTGTGTTGGGTGAGTTCCCCTAGTAACCATTTCCGACCATCCGACGTCGGAATCAGGTTGAAAGCCGGTCGAAATCCGGTCGGATCTTATCCGACCAGATTTCGACTTGAATCCGACTAAAATCCGTCGTCGTTCTTGGTCGAAACTAGTCGGATCTGGGTCGGAACCAAAGTCCGACGTCGAAATCCAGTCGGAATCGGGTCGGATCTGGTCGGACGATTGTCGAAATCCAGTCGGAACCGAGTCGGACGATTGTTCGGAATCCAGTCGGAAACGAGTCGGCTGGTTACTAGGGTCTTCTATAAAATTCATTTTGCTTTATCTCACTTGGAATAATTTTAATTGATTCTTGACAATAAATTCTCAAATTAAAAAGTACTCAGAGACGATTCAAACAAATAATTTCAGATTCCAGAATTCCAGACCGACTTGCAGAATTCGTTGCGTTCATTCAAAATGTTCATCTGCTCCTACTGTTCCTACAAGACAAGACAAAAGTCCAATCTTAATCGTCACATTCGGATCCACACGGGGGAGAAGCCCTTCAAATGTCCACATCCCCAATGCCCGAAATCATTCAAAACAACTTCAGATTTAAAATCTCATGAGGTGGTTCACACTCAAACAAAAAAATTCGAATGTTCTGAATGCGACAAAAAATTCACCCGAAAATCTAATCTGAATGTCCACAAGAGGATTCATTCGGACGACAAATCTTTCGCGTGTCCACAATGCCCATTCACAACCAAACAAAATGGAAATTTACAAAGACACTTGATTCAAGCTCATTCGGATGATCGACCATTTAAATGTAGAGAGTGTCATTATGCAGCCAAAACAAAAGGAGATCTAAATGATCATTTGAGAGTGCATTTGGGTGGGGAAGAGAAGGAGAAGATCAAGAAACACAAATGCCCTCACTGTCCCTACAAATCCATCCAATCATCCAACATGAAGAGTCACTTAAGGACCCACACTGGGGAGAAGCCCTTCCCTTGTCCCCACTGTTCATACAAGAGCACCGAATCTGGTTCTTTGAAGGTCCACATTGCCTATCGTCACTCGGGAGAGAAGAAATTCAAGTGTGAATTTTGTGACTACTCCACAGTCACCAGCGGCCACCTCAATAAGCACATGAGGACACACACGAAAGAAAAACCTTACAAATGCTCGTTCAAAGAATGTAAATATTCAGCTGCTGTATCTTCATCTGTCCAAGTCCACGAGATGGTTCACAGAGGAGAGAGGCCTTGGAAGTGTCCTCAATGTCCCTACTCTGCAACCCACAAATCCGGTTTAAGGCTTCATTTGACAAAACATCAAGATCAAGTTCCGACTGACGAGTCGTGAGTCCGAAACAAGAAATCGATTGAAAATGTCAAAATGAAAAATGGGGGGATGTGATTTTGAGGGTGGGGAGATGAAATTCGCCCTCCATCTCGATCAACACCAACATTGTCCTCCTATCAAAATTGGATGTCTGTAAAATTAAATTTTAATTATGTCTCCCACTCCTCAAGTAGACTCGACCTTAAAATAAAAGACTTTAAAATCACAGTGAGATTTTATACCGTCTTGGGTCATCAGTTTAATTCTTGGGATTCTCGATGGCAACAGATTATAAACTATTTTGTCATTATTTTGTTGCTGCTGATAATCACATGACAACTGGTCTGTGTACAGAAAAAAATTATAAGATGGATCAATTAAATTAAATGTTTACTTTTTCGATGTAAATGCAATTGTTAAAATTAATTGTGTAATTCATAATAGAATTTTAATTGTCCTCATTTAAACTTAATTCAAAGTCCTCGAATCTTCTGAACGAGTTTTGATTCCCATTCTCATACTGAAACAGAAAATCAATTCAATTATTCACGTAAAAATGGCAAATATTCTGCAAGTGAGTTTTTTTCTTAATCCACAAAATACAGAGTTTTTTGAACTGCAGTCACTTTCCTTTAAATTGGGTCACATCCAAAAATCCTTAATTACACTTCAAATATGTTGAAAGTGGAAATACAAAATGGGACTTCAGGAGTCCACCTAAAATGTACACGAGAAAAAGGAATGGTGATGCCTTATAGCAATTATAAACTTTTGACGTAGGTGTTCTCATTAAAAATATTTTGAATTCATTTGATGAAACACAAATATTTCGTACCCTTTGTTCACTTTAGTCGTCATCGGCCACTTAGGAGCCAGCTCATGTTTCATCAAAAAATGTCCCCATCTGTATCAGTTGACAACGTTTATTGAAATATTTGAAAATGTAAAAATTACAAGCAGAAAGAAAAAACAATTTTTAATTGTGGAACCTACAAAAGAATTTGGTAACACTTTCGTGAACATCCTTCAACAGAAACTTGGAGCCAATTATGGCAACAAGGAACTTGAAACAATTAAAGATCTTTATACCAAAAGAATTGCCTACATGACAAATGGAAAAGACCAGACTCCACTGGATGAGGTAGCTCAACTCTTGAATGACCTCAAACCTGATGAAGCAGCTCAATTGTTGGCTAAACTTTAAAAATTACATTTTGATATCACAACTTTAGTTTTGATTGTACCAATTATTTTATTATCTTGTGTCTTGATATGTACAATTTTATTATTTATTGTCATTTTTTAAAATTGCTTTGCAAATTTATGCCACATGAAAATTGTGCATGCATTTCACTAATGTTTTTAACCAACTCATAAATCAATTTTATGTCCAATGTTGAAATATAATTAAATATCAATTGATGATTTCCCACCTTCAAATCTCACCTTCATCTCTTTCTGGGGCCGGATTCAATAAACTTTTTAAATATTTAAGTTCAACTTAGCCAATGCTAAAGCATGCGCTAAGTTGTACTTAAATATTTAAAAAGTTTATTGAATCCATCCAAGGTCCGAAAGGCTCTCGCTTGGAAAAAAGTGAGTGCCTGAGAGAAGATCGGTGATTACTAATCACCGATCTAATCACTGATTAGATTCCCAAATGACTTATTGTTTTTGGGGAAAATGTTTTTTTGTACAATAAAATCTTGAATTTGTACATAAAATTTATTTATTTTGTGCATAATTTTTTTGATCCTTAATCTTTTTTGACCTCATTATTATGCACGAGGGCTCCAAGCTCTAATTTTTTTTGCCTTTAATGGTATTTGGCTTCAACATTGTCAATTATTTTTTCAGCTATGAATATATTTTGGTTATAATATATTGAATTCCATCATTCCCGGAATTTTCATCACAGGAAACTTCAACACAAAATATTCATCACTGAAAGAATAATTGACAATGCTGAGGCCAAATACCATTACGGACCAAAAAAATTAAAATATGAGACCAATTTTCCTAAATATGAGGCCCAAAAAGATTAAGGACCAAAAAAATTAAAAAGTGAGGACCAAAAACCAAATTCTCGAGCTCCAAAAAATTAAGACCCATTCCCAAATTTGACGGGGTCGAGAAATACACGCTCCGTATTTGTTGGCGCACACTGTGCCCGATTCAGACTACGATTTTTTGGTAGTAGGTCGGATATCGTTTTCTGCACTTTTAGGTTCGCCCTTAATTGCGAATAATGTAACAAACATTTGTGATTGAGGTCAGTTAACTGAACAAATGTCGAGTAAAATGTACAAATCCTTTCACGTGCTACTAAATTCTTGGTGAATAATTTAATGTGTATAAGAAACTCATAAGTTAAAACTAAAATTCAAAATATCCAGAAATATACAGGCCACTCTTATTCTTTAGAGAAATAAAATATTTACAATAGTGGAGATTAATCAAGCTTTAGTAGTCTCAATACAACTTCCTTGAAAACCTAACAAATAATTCTCAGTTGAAAATAGTTCAACGATCTTCAAATTGAGGGTTTGTCACACTCGTTGTCCTCAATTGCATACAAGAAAAAATCCCTATTCAAAACATTTTGGATGTTCTTTAAAAGTGTTACAAATCCATTGAATTTTAAACTAACAGACATTTCAAAGAAATTAATTCAATTTGATGAGTCTGACGATGGGGAGTTGATGTTGATTGAGATGGAGGGCCAATTCCTTCTCTCCACCAACAAAATCGCATTCAGTCAATTGGCATTTGTACAGTCCACCGTCTTGTGTTTGACCTTTCTGACATTTGAACATTCCGAAAGAGTTGGGGATATTTCCATGTTGTCTCAAATGAACTTCCAAATGGGATTTTTGCGTTGCAGAGTAGGAACATTGAGGACACATCCAAGGTTTCTCTCCCCTGTGAACCATCTCGTGGAGTTTCAAATTTGAAGATTGAGCAGTAGAATAATCACATTCCTTGAATGAGCATTTGTAGGGTTTTTCTCCAGTATGAATTCTTATATGTGCATTCAGATCTCCATTGGTGACTGTAGAGTAGTCACAAAATTCACATTTGAATTTCTTCTTTCCCGTGTGTATCCAGGCGATGTGGTCCTTCAAGATGCCTGATGTGATTGATTTGTGTGGGCAATGGGGACAAGGAAAGGGCTTCTCCCCTGTGTGGGTCCTCTAGTGACTCTTCATGCTGGATGCCAGGTGAGTTTTATACGGGCAGTGCGGACATTTGTGAGTCTTGAGCTTCTCCTTCTCCTCCCCATCCAAATGCACCAGAAAATGAGAATTCAACTTGTATTTCGTTTTGGCTGCATAATGACACTCCCCACATTTAAATGGACGATCATCCGAATGAGCTTGAATCAAGTGATTTTGTAAGTGTCCATTTCGGTTGGCTGTGTAAGGGCATTGGGGACAGGCGAAAGGTTTCTCATTCAAATGAATCCTCTTGTGGAGACGCAGATTAGATTTTTGGGTGAATTTTCTGTTGCATTCGGCACACTCGAATTTCTTCACTTTTGTGTGGACCACCTCATGAGATTTTAAATCTGAAGTGGATTTGAACGATTTTGTGCATTGGGAATGTGGACATTTGAAGGGCTTCTCCCCCGTGTGGATCCGAATGTGGACATTGAGATAGGATTTGTGTTTTGTTTTATAGGGACAGAAGGGACAAAGAATTAATTCAGGATCCATTAAGTTAATCTCGATCTGTAAAGAAAATAAATTTGATTTTAGTTCATGAAGGAAATACTTTACTTGTTTTGTATGGAAATAGTTTGATCAACAATTTATTATTTGTGTTTATTTGGTACGGGCACCGCCCCCTCAACTTATAAGCATTTCATTACATCACATCCTTAAAATTTTAGTTTACAATGCTTTCATTCAAAGGTTAAAAGAAAATTCTTTTATTTTGTAGTGATCACATGTCACGGTGATTTTTTATCTTAATTTTTGGCAATCCTTGATGTACTTATAGATATTCATTGCACAATTTTCATTCTCAACAATTTAATTTGTCGTATTGGTTTTTGTAAACGGAAGTTTCTAAGAATTCCATTTACCTTCACCTCTAAGTGCTCAGCAACTTTGTTTTAAAAGGTTTATAGAAAATTACAGAATTTTGATGTTTCTAATTTTTCATTGTTTAAACTAAATGCGTGAACTTGTTTTAGTTGAGAATTCAAGAATTTGATTCGTCTTCCAGTTAGAATTGTTTTGAAAATATCTGAGTGTTTTGTTACCAAAAAGAGACAATTGAATTGCAGGACCGAAGGAAAGAGAATATTCTCAGGCTGAATGGAATAAGTTGATTTATTTTCTTGACCTTTTCAAGTTTATTTTTAAACTTTCATTTTGGTTCCTAAGTCTCAGCCTCTGGCCATCGAACCGTCGCGACGGTTCGACGGTACCTAAAACTTTGAGAAAACAGGAAGAGGGCAATAAAATAGAAAAAGGTTACTCATTCCCTAGCGAGTCCTTTCCTGCCCCCAACGAACTTGACTCCCAATTCCATCGACTGCTTTCATTCCACATCCAACAACTCACACGGAGGACACTTCAACATTTCAATTCAATTTGGGCCCAACGGAATTTCTATTGAATTCTCTTTAATTAATTCAGTTAAGAAAAAATTTCAAAACTTGACTTGAATTGAATTGAAAGCTTCCTTCATTTCATCTGAAGAAGAGCCACAAGTTTGTGTCAAGTGAATTCTCGTATAAAAATTCATTTTCTTTCATCTCACTTGGAATAATTTTAATTGATTCTTGACAATAAATTCTCAAATTAAAAAGTACTCAGAGACGATTCAATCAAATAATTTCAGATTCCAGAATTCCAAAACGACTTGCAGAATTCGTTGGTTAAATCCAATGTTCATCTGCTCCTACTGTGAAATCGATGAAAAAGTATTGGCACTTTACAAATAAAGAAAACTTTATTGATGATAAAGGATTAAATCAATTTCATATAAAATATCACATGGCATATTTATCACTCCTATTGTTGAGTTACACATTATTTTCCAAGGACTTACTTTTGGGTGCTCAGCAGAATTTTTTAAGTAAACTTAAAGTAAACTTGAGTATCACTATGATTTTTTTCAGAATTTTAGGGTGACAGGGGTCATCATAATAGGACAGTTAGCAAACCTCCTTATTGTGAAGAAACAGTAGATCATATTTGCTCCGAGGGCGATGTTACCGGTCAGATTGCTCTTCTTAAGTAAAATTTTCATTTCTGCTCATGTGAGAATGTTACAACTCAGATTGTTACCTTTAAATACTGGAGAAAAAAAGACCTCAGCTTCGGTTCAGTCAAAAATTAGAAAAACCGCCATTTCTAAGGTGTTTTCAAAGATTTCGGAAAACCCTTGAATCTCCCCTCCTGAAATCCTTCAAGGAGCTTAAATACCCGAATTTCATAATTTTAGGATGAAGGGTTATCTTTTTATGGCGGAATTTTGAAGTGAGTGCTGACTTGACGTTTTCAGCGGAACAGCTGACTGCTGACTTAACACACATCTTGACAGGAAACTGCTGTTGGCAGTCATTTCTGATTAGCTTGTGAACAAAGAATTAGCAGACATTAATTATGTTTGTGCAGTTAATCGAAAGTCACAACCTACTTTGTGCAGTTCAGCCAAGCGTTCTAAAACTATCGAGAGATGAGTTGGACATTTCTTACTCCAGTGAATAGTTTAATAGAACATTTTAAATTGTGAGTGTCTTCATCTCTCCCTTGCTCTTAATAAAAAAGAGAATTGATCAAAAATGCTTTTGTAAGTGAAATAGTGTCCTCTTCTACACGAACAGATTGAGCATTTACACTTGTCTTGTTCTAGATTTTTGTGAGCAAATTCGTCAAGGATCAGTCGATGGGAATCAAGTGCAAGCACCACCCCACTTTAATCATCTCCTCAACCATCAGATAAATTGAAACGTTGGAGCTCAACCAATCGGTAGTTCCCACTGGACTCGACTTGTGTGCAGAGAAAATCCTTTTGTCTTTGTGGTTGTCCTTCGTCTCTATCGATCCGACTACACAAAGGAGTGAATTAAACAGTGGACACCACAACCGAATAGAGGAGTACTGGAGCTTCGTCATTCACGTCAGTCCATTTCCACAAACCTTCAATTTCATCCATCTCCATCTCTCAGCTCCAGGAAAAGAACTTTTTACTCAACTTATTTCGAGTTTATGAATTTTAAAAGCCTTTAAAATCACACTCGGCTACTCACACAAGTAACGAGCTCATTTGACTTGATATCAACTAAACTCCACCAACTCACTTGCAAGTAAGTTGGCAATAGCCGGAAATAAAAATTTCTCAAGTAAAAAAACAAACTGAATTGACGAGACGGCACAATTAAAAATTCTTATTCAAAATTTGTTTTCAGTTGGCCACAGAAATTTTTTATGTCAATTTTTATGATATGAGTTAAAACAACCTTCAAGCTACAGATCTACAAGATGTTGGACAAAGTGATCGCCTTTCATGCCTTTTCTATAATCACAATTGGAGTGGATGGAAATTCAAATGATGGGATCAAATTGACAGACCAAAGAGCCATCATCCAATTGAATAAAGTTCTGGGTGACGACAGTCTTTGTTTCCTCTTTGTGCTCCATGAGCCACAATTGAATATTGGGGATGTTGGAGATGGTCGTCCATTCAAAACCACCCACTCCCTCGTCCTCTACACCACTTTGCATGAGAATCTAACCAAGGTGATAGATTCACTCGATTCACGAGTGGGTAATTTTCGAAAAGCTTTTTCTCATATGAGAAAGGTGAAATGCCAAATCCTCATATACCAATCCCCAACTACGGAATGGAGAAGGAAACGTAAACATGATCTCCATGAAGAATCATTATGGCCAACCATGATGAATATGTATCGTTTTAAACATGTAGTGAAATCGTATGAATTGGCTCTGGCACTGATCGAAAATTATCTAGATCCTCTAGCAGAATTTCATGTTAACCCAACTGTTCCAAAGATTCTGATGGATTTGTTTGAAACGAGAGTTCCCAATGGGAATGACAATAAAAAGGGTATGTGTTTTCTCAACTGGTTTCGTGGAGGCATTTCTGTCATTAACAAAACGTTTGAATGTCCCGGAGAACACATGACGACACCTGTTGTCAATGAGGGTCCACTGAATGAGGGCTGCTTAAGAGAATTTCTGGAATGTCACAGAAATATCACAGAAAATGGACGCATCATGAAATGGCATCTTCTTTGGAAAACGTTAACGAGAAAAGATACACGTGACTACAATAGTACTTCAATTCGACTACAGGAGGGTTTCGTGTTGGGATCGGAATCACCTGCAAGTAGACGACATCCAATTTCACTGACATCTGCAAGTGTCTCTTTTATTTATTCTGCTCTAAATTGTACGACAACCTTTAATCTGGTCACCGACAAGCGTTTAGATATATTCCCTTTTGAATTTTGGCTGCCCAACGGAGACGACCTTTCTGAAGTCGCAGGCGATACAATAGTGATGGAGAAGTGTGTCGTTGGATCAGTGGAGACTTTCAAGTTCATCACAGCTGACAGCGTCCAGACACTCCGGGAGTCATTTGCTGTCTATTTGCAACCATTTGAAATCCCAATTTGGATCACCCTCACAGCACAAATTGCAGCTACCTCATTTTTACTAGCCATCTTCTCCATCTTGTGCAGTCAAGGAAAATTGAGGTCAAAGCTTAAATTGGTGCTGAAAATTGTTGGGGAAATGTCATTGTCTGGTGTGAATTCCATTTGGAGGATTTTGATAGAGCAGCCATACGATGAACAATTTTTTCGGATCACAGATGCAAAGCATGGGGAGATCTTGAAGGGTCAATGTTGCATAAAAGTGTGTGGATTTGTTTTGGGGATGTGGATCCTCATTGGAGGACTCCTCCTTACAAATTGGTACAAGTCCATCATGCAGGCCAACTACTTGTCCCCCTTCCCATTTCACACAAACTGGACGAGCATCGAGCAGTTCAATTGGACTACAAGTGACTTTGTCGTCTACACCATTCAACCCATTTGTCCCGTATTTGAATTGACACTTCCTGAAAACTTCACACGATTTGAAGACATGAGCTTGAATCAACTAACAAGTTTGTGGAACTTCAATGGGATGCCCTACTCAGAATTAATAAGCAAATTAAAGCTGTTGCAAGTTGGTCAGTTGGCAAAATGTTGGTATCATGACTTCACAATGCTTGAACGTGATGATGGATGTGACCTGCCTTTTCACAAGTCTCCCTTCACACGCAGTGCACATTGTCGGAAATTTGTTTATTATTTTTCCGTACTTTTGAAGGTCAAAATAGTCTGTGGGGAACAGTTGGATAATCCTACGCAAAATCTCATTGAAAATTTATTTGATAGATTCAAAACTCTGATAATTGTCGAGGCAAAACATTTCCACACAACTTGGAATACATTCAAGATCGCGATGGCAAGAAATTCAAAGTTGAAATTCGCTCATAATGGGAATATCAAGGAGGATTATTTGAAGACAGTCCAATCGTTCGGCTACACTATCATTTCAACATCGTCTTTGGAGTTGATGTTCTCTAAACCCATTGGACAGTTGGTTCCTACAAGAATGAAGATATTGACGACCTCTGGAATTTATAATTATTGGAGTAAATGGGAAGAGATCCGAAATGAGGAGATATCAGTGAAAAACTCGACTTTATCAGATTTAATTGAAAATCTTGACAATCTGAAGCCTCTTGGACTTGTGTCGTCGGATATTCACTTGATCTTTGAGTTGTCTGCTCTGGCTAATTCTGTGGCTCTGATTCTTCTCTTGATGGAATTCATCTTTCAAATCAAGGGGAAAGTTTTTTGTTCAAGGGTTTGGGAGATGATGACAAATACGTGGAATCAAATGAAATTTCGAGTCCATATTGGTCGACTTAAGGAATAAACCTGAAAACAGTGCAAAGGCGTCCTTTGAGGATTCGGGTGTGGTCAGTGCAAACTGTGTCCCGTCTCTTGCGGAGCTCTGATTAAGACTTTTTGTTGTGGTTGATGCTGTTCCACATGAAGATTTTTTAGACTTACAAGCAAACCTTCACATGTCGAAACTCCCGATTGAAATGAGACTTGGCAGGCGTATTGCCCTCTGGTAGTGGACCAATTTTGGTAATATAACATGCGGCAACAAATTCCATCCTGACCCTACAGAGGTCAAA
>JAQHQX010000788.1:0-11033 GCA_034694425.1 Arrhopalites sp. Gr-Col-00791 | reverse complement strand
CGTCCCGAACCCGTCCCGTCCCGAAACCCATTCGGGACAGGATTTTCTGTCCCGTCCCGTCCCGAAACCCGTCCCGAACGGAGCACTAACTGTCCACAAGTGAAAACTATAATATATTGCGATGCTAAACAAAGAGTCATATTGATGTCCACAATGTTTTCTATTATCCATCAAAAATGTAAGGTTTGAGTAAATGCCATTTCTAGAAAAATTATGCCTGAAAAATTGTTGATTGAAAATCCACAAGTGAAATACTTATTAGCATTCTCAAAATTATTTGTGTTTAATACATAGAATTGGTGTGTAATGTCGGCAACTCAAAAACATGACTTTTAGGGCCCTCGAAGTTATCTAACTCGTACCAACTCCTGTCAGAAAAAATACCGCGAATGACCTTCGTAAGTGGCCCCTGTTTGACAGCCGATTGTTCAATCTCTTGGTTTTTTCCGTTTCAAAATCCAATCCGAGTAATGGCTGACCTCTGTATAGATGCTTGGCATATTTGAGAGAGAGCACGGACCAGCCTCCGATTGAATTCCAATAACAGTTGTTTTCCCTTCAATTATTTGGATTAATGGGCCACCAGAATCACCCTAAACATGCAAAGGCTAACGGTTATAAAACTAACTGTTGACGGTTCCAGTTTTCATCAGAGTTCGACCGTCTGGCCAAAATGGTGACCAGCCAGCCGGTTTTGACGGGTCAAAATGAAATTTTTGGCTTGTTAACGAACTTTATGTGAGAAATGATCACTTCACTTGGTTTGTTTAATATGTTCGGGAATTGTATTTTCGCTGTTCCTAAAATCCATAACCTCATGAAGATCACACTCCCTAATCCCCAAGGAGATAAAAATCATTCTTCCAAATAATGACTACTTTTAGCCACCAGACAAGTTACATTTCATTTTGGCCGCTAAAAATCGAATCCCGATTTTTACTCGACGTCAACTTAGATTTGACAACTATTTGCCAAAAATAGTTCATTAATGAATTATTAAACTCAACTTACAGAGCATCCTGTTTTTCCTTTATCGTATGTGCATATATGATCCTTTTGGACAAAATGTCCCCAGAATTTCTTGCATTTCGAGTCACTTATTATAGTCATTTGTGCTTCATGTAAAAGTCCGGTCAACACACCATCATCCAGCATTCCCCATCCAACAAGCGTCGCCTTTCCTATGAAGGAGTATTTAATTTAGTCTTATAGATGTCCATATTTCCATCTGTTCGTCTGATATAATTGGAGTCTAATTTTCTCATCAAAAATCAACATATTTCGAACCAACCACATCTTTTGACTGAAGCCAACCTCAGCATACGTAAAAAACCAGTTTTTCAAAATGGACTTTGAGTTTTTGGAATTTTTGGGTAATTGAGTTTCTCAACTGCCTCACAATCTACTTGTACACGATTTGAGACAAGGATCATATTGGCAAGTGGAAAAAGCCAAACCACACTAAACATGGAACTCAACCTTTTGCGTTAAAACTGGCGGTAGCAGTATTTGCAGATGAAACAATTTGATTGAATTTGAATTTCTTGTCTTCATACAATTCCATCAGGCAGATATCGTCATGGGAGACGTTCGCGTTTTGTTTGTACCTGAAACTGTTCAAATGCAATTGTGACTCAAGTATAGTCTAAATATGTTATATATAGATGTAGTCATCTAAATGGGATGCTGGTGTACTTGGGATGTTCGTAAATTTTCTTGACTCCATCGACCCTTTGCTCTGTAAACTCTTCATTGTCTATTTCATCCAAATTGTGGCGGCCGGCTAGAAGTATGATATCCTGTTCATGTGTGGCATACGTGCAATGTGCTGCTGTCATAACCCAATTTGTAGCTATGATGACAGCACCACAAAGGCCGTCTTTTACCTTCAAGAAAACCATCGAGGGATGACTATGTGGTACCGCTTCTATGCCACCGTGAATCCTAGTTGGAAATACTTTCTTTTTCTTAACGTGACCTGCACAGTCCTCGTACTTCTGGTATGAGCACCTGCCACCCTTACCTGCATTAATCAAATTCATGTTCATTCCCATTTCGGGAGCACTCAAAAAATTACGCATAATCTGAAGTTGGCACTCTGTTTTAATGTCCAAAATGTTCAAGTACGGATTTTCGGGTAGTTTTCGGCAAAATCCAAAAATTGGGGGTTTCAAAACATGTCAAATGTTAACGGATTTTGTTTGGCTTACACAAATAATTTAACAAAGCACTCCTGAACATTCCCGAGTGTTCTCATTGAAAACACGCCGGACAATATTTGTGTGTTCTCTCCGAAAAATCAAAACAGTGACCTCCAGAGATCATTGAAAGCTTTGACAGGTCATAGAGGTCATACATATGACATTTGGGTAATACTACAAAGGATATAATGTTCAGAAGATGCATGGGAGATGCCTCATGCCCCATGTTTTCAAATTTTTGGCTGAAGTGAAACGAATTGTTTTCTTACCGCATGTTCCAAATGAGTACCAGCCACAGCGGAGGGGGCTAATTGGGCGGTATCTAGCTTTAACGGGTTCCTCCAGCTCCCCATGCTTAACGAACCTGCTTCTCTGCAGACAAATGAGTTTGGCCACGTCCTTCGAAATCTGTACCGGCCCTCTTACTCCTTCAACCAAATCTGAAAAGCTCAGGGCCAATTTCGTAAGTGATATTAAAAAATATTTTGAAAAAGCTTAATATGAAGACAGTATTGATGATGTCCGAGCACACTACAAAAGTTTGTAAGGCAAAAAGTTCCGATATAAAGGCCAAATCAAACGAATCTACAATTATTCCTTTCAGGTTGTTCAATTTAGTCGACGAGCTAGATTTTATACTGTATCTAAATTTCTGTTCTTTTCTGTGACAGGCTTTGCAAAAAATTTTTAGAAGTCAAAATTTGCTTTGTAATGACTGAATATAAAGTTTGGTTGTGACTCTTGGTCCTTGAAATTTGAATGTAGCGTCACGGTTAAGGAAAATTTGAATGAAAGCAAACTGAATGCGCCCGAAAATCAAAGGCTAACAGAATATACGACATCAAATTGTGACTAACCGATGAAGGTGATTGCCCCCATGAGCAGAAATAACGTTTTACAAAGAAAATCACAAGTAGCCATGGCAACTTGCATTACTCAATTTTCTGTTGCTACCAACTACACTTGACTCTGTAACTTATTGTTGTCAATATGCATGCCTAATGTAATCACTGGTTGGATTTTCAAGTTGAATTTGGTTAGAGGCCTAATTCTGGACCGGCCTTCGTATTTCCAAGGGACTCCTTCGAGACTTGACTCATTAGCAGTTAATCAAAATTCCAAATGTTCTTACTGTCGACGTCGTTGTTGAGTTTGAATGTGGATGAATTCAGAATTATAGTCAATTTATGCCTATAAGCCTTCACTTGTTACTTAAATGTGGGGGGTAGGCAACCAGTCCATATGTTAAACGGGGAAATTAAATCATGTTTATGTTGCCATTGTTTTGAATTGTGAAAGACTTGTCAGCAGGAGTGGTTAGAAAACGTTTGTAGTTTCCTTATCTATATCGTATAGACTACAGAGGGGAAAAAAATGGGCAAAAAATAGAAATTTGCTTTTCGTGCAAATGAGCTGAAATTTTGCAGAGAGCTTCTGTAGACCTTCCCGAACAATATTTCCATTGGCACTTACCGAGTGATTTTTTCCTTTGACCTCCAGAGGTCATCAAAGTTGTAACTCCATTCAATAGAAACTGCTAAGTGTGTAGTAGGTGGCCGGCGTGGTTAGTGCATAATTTAACTACCGGTTCAATACTATACCCTTAGTTAGCTTAGTATTGAATTCATGACTTACGAATATTAGAATGAACAGTAACTCAAATTCAATTCAAACTTTTGTTATTTCCTGTAAATCGGTATTACAGAAGTGCTCACAGGTAACATTAATTTAGGTATGCTGACATCAGAGATAATTTAGAGAAAAAAATAGTATACGTAACTTGATATTATGAAGTTAGTGTAGTGTCTGCTACATAATAAAGTGTAGGGGAGGGATTTGTTGCCACGAATTGTGCTCCATCAAGAACATAAAGTTAAGTTAACAAGATCTTTTTATGAATACTAACTTGTACACTATTTAGTAACGAACATCAAATTGTGATTAAAATGTAAGGAGAAGGTCGGCTATTTTTTGAAAGATGAAATCCACAAATATCAGCGTCGAAGCTCTCTCCATGGTTGAAAATTGTCCACATTTAATTCCCAACCCTGGAACGGAAAAGCAGAACGTCCTGTAAAATTCTCGATTCTCTCTCAATCGAAAATTTTGTGACTCGATTAAAACTTTTTTCTTGACCTCTTGAATCTTATCAGGAATCATAAAAGCTGTGTTGAAGGCGCTAACGTATGTCATGAGGCCAATTATACCAAAATTAAAAAAGATGACAGCAAAGAGAGGATCCAATAGCGACAATCGAATTGCTCCAAACCCACCAAAAATTGCAAGTGTCAAACAATGCATTTTGACTAAAAAAATAATTGTAGACCAACTGAGATTGAAGAGGACGAGTTGAAGATGGTGAGTCCGAACGACGTTTGGAAATTCTTTAAAATCGTTTCCATAAAAACTCTTCTTGACAAATCTAATTGAAATTAAATGAATTCAAGTTAGACAGTTTGTACTTGAGTTTAAGAAGTTTCTTGTGATTTTTTGAGATGGTTTTACATGGTCGATCCAAACTCCAATAAGGTTTGTGCTGAGAGGTCAAGACTCTGGACAATCATGTTCGGGAATGACATGAAGAAATAGCAGTCATAATGAGAAATTGTGAGACATATCGTCAACATTAACATGTCCAATGTCAGGCAAATGGAGATGGTGAGAAAATTGTGGTAGTTGATGGGTAACAAATTTATCAAATTAGTTGACATGAGTAAGTCAACTGCGTAGATTGCAGGATAGACCAGAATGATAGGGAACAAGACAAAGGGGATGTAGGAAATGAGGAGTTCTCTGTAGGATCTGCGTCCATTCCATCTTCCTTTTGGATCGTCTTGGGAATTGTCTTCTTTTGTAACGTCCAGTTGAACTGTCCCTGCAAGAATTTCAAAAGAATTGTCAACTCAGGATTGACTTGAATCAAATTGATTCTATGAAGAATAAACTACAAAATGCGTATTCCTATTTTGATTGTTACCTTCATATTTTAAAAATTCGTTATGAACTTTGACAGTCAATTCAGGCCAATGAACAAATGCAATTTGTCCACTATTATTGACAATCAAATAAGCAACCGATGTAAGAAACATCATTGGAATTGGAATTTGATAAAATTTTGGTTGTCCAAATGAAATGGAGTAAATTGTCTTAGCTACAAAATGCCAATTGTGAGATTTCAGAAGAAACTGCCACAATTTGAATGTAATTCTGGACCAATTGGAATGATCAATTTGTATTGATCCAGTGACGTTGTCAAACTTGAATGGGTAAATGTGGAGGAGGCAACAAATTTCAAAAAATCTGAAATTCCACTTTAATTGATCCCGCGTCAACATTTTTTAAGTATTTTCCAAGATCAATTGAATATCTTCAAAAATCAGTTTATAGTTTCTGTTGCCCCAATCAAAGTAAAAAATTTCAACTTTGCTGATGAAGTCATCAAGTTTGTTCATGTCTTGAGTGCTATGACCATCCAACTGGAATACAAACTGAAATTATGAGTCCCTATTTCTTAGTCTTAAAGAACATTTCAAGTTGTCCACGTATTTTAACCTTTTAAAACGATTCATGGATTTAGCTGTGTAGACTTTGAATGTGTCAAAGTAGACATCGGTCATTTCATACCATTAGAAAGTAAATGAAATCTCATTTAATAATTCAGTGTTAATTATAATGAAAAGTTGTCGTACCTAACTTATAAAATCAATTTGGACGAAGGTGAAAAATTTTGAAATGGGGGAAATGGGTATAAATAAAATCGAACTTTTTCTGACGAGAAAATTCTGGTTTAAGTTTGACGTTAGACGAAGATTTTGTTCAAAAGCAGATTATTCACCCACGTACCAAAGTTGATTTGAACGTCTCCAACTACATGGCATAGGTGGCCAGAGTTCTGAATGTCCATTTTCAAAACAAAAATGACGTTGGAATATTTTTTTCCAACCTGAAATTCATGTACAAGATATTCAAATAAGAAATAAACACAAGGTTGGGGATTGCTGCCAATGTTTGTCCCTATTTTATCTACAGGAGTCAATTTTCAAGCTTTGATGAATTTCAGCTGGCACCGCAGAATATAATTCGGCGGCTGAAAGCGTCACGAAGTGACGGTTTTAATATTTTTAATTTTTTACTGTTTGAATTTACCAATTGAAATTAATTTAGATTCTTACATTGCATTTTAAAGTCCAATTTAAGCCACAACTTTAAAAACTAAAATAAATTATACTGAAATTTTTAATCAAAAGAAATTATTTATGAATAAAAGACCCACTATTGCACGTCCAATAAATTTTGTTGAACATTTATTCAACAAATGTTCAATAAATTGTCAATTGGTGTTCAATACAAAAAGAATTTTGGTTTGGAAGCCAGAAAAAAAAAGAGAACTTTTTTGTCATCATGTCTTCATGCAGAGCGATCTCACTGGAGTCGGTTGCCGCTCATATTCCCCATTTAAGCAAGTATTAATTAGTTAAATTTGCTTTTCCCTCAATATTCACCCAATCTTTAATCTTGGCTTGGTAGGTTTCAAATGACCAGAAAAAAATCACGTCACATTAAAATGCGCTCAAGGTTGTTTTGTAAAGTTATTCAAATTTATGGGACCACAAAGTAAGGTTTTAATTGACCTTACACTTGATTTAGAACGTAAAAATGCGTTTTCAAAATAATTTGGGAAACATACTTTTATTCACCAGTGCATTTAATTAGACACTAATACCGTCTCAGTACTCACAGAACCTTGACAATTTTTAATTCTGAATCGTTCCTTTAAAACAGAATGAACTGACATCTCTGCAGCTTCGCTTCCCGTCCGCAGACTACAATTCGACGGTTGACACATTCAAAAAGTGATGGTTTTAAATTTTGCACCTGTAATTGTGTTCATGATAAGAAATTATGCTTAACTAACCCTATAAGAACATATTTTTTGAATGTGAAACAATTTTAGATTAAAAGAGACTTAACCTCGGATAAAATAAACATCTTTTCTTCACAAATTACCCAATGAATCCATCAACTTTAGTCTAGGAGGACCATAATATATTTCTAACAATCATCTTGATTTTCTCTCCAATGCCACCAGCAACAGCTAAACTGACCCCACCTCCAAAAATATAAAATGCTGACCTCACCAGTGAATTTTTCATCGTTCCCAAATTCTCCAAATGAACATTTTCAATCTCATCAAGAGAATACATTTTCCAAATTCTCTGATCGTGTTCCAACTTACCCCGAATCCGAACTTTGCTGTTGACAAATTTGTTGATTTTATCCCAAAGTACCAAGCGCCCACTACTTACAGCTTGATTATAAACCTCTACGACGATATCCAAATTAGGTGCTGAGAATGCTACATACGACATCCCAAAATTGATACTCTTCTTCAACACGTTGCAGACGACAATGCCACCGGCGGTATAATAAAGCGCCAAGTTATCAACCACATCCAATGGAATTAAAAGAGCTTGAGAATGTTTCATCATTTTTGACCCATACATCTCTTCTTCAAGCAGAATACTTCTGCGGAACCAGTTGTTCGCTATAAGGCCCAAACTCGGTTCCCAGGCATCAGACAGATTTGCAAATTCAACCAGACTCATCCTCACAAATTCATCGTCGTTGTCATTAGGCGACAATGTCAAAAATTTGTATCCTGCCTCGACCAGCTGTTCAACGCTACTTTCTTGCATTTCAACTTTATTGACAATTCGACTACTTTGTAGCTCCATCAAATAAAATTGAGCCAGTACAAAACTCACTGCGATCCAAATGTATTCCGACTTTGTCCAATGAAAAAGATGTGATCGTAATGGTAAAATCTGTGAAAATAGTGGCACAATTGCTGACATCACGACCCAGCCCAAATCTCCCCCAATTCGTTTGCGCATCAATATCCACCCAAATATCGCTATCCCAATTAGAAGCCAGAGATTCCATGTGAAGGGGGCAGATACCGACAGGAGGGCAAATTCTGTTTCATGTGAAATGGATTCCCTACTGGTCTGATACATAATCCCGTAATCGCGGCTTGAAATCAATTTTATGTGATCATGTTGATGTGAATATTGTTGACAATCTGAACAAGACAGCATGCATGTGATACATCTTTTGTAGTTATGATGCAAGACATAAGCACCTGTATACATGGTCATGTTTAAGTGCCCAAGGATGTCGCTGTACATTTTGAGATAGCCTGACGCAGGAAGTCTTTGCATCAAAATTTGTTTCATTGTCCAGTAAAATACGCCCTTCTCGATTAGTTTAATGACTGTCAAATCAGTGACAAAGTTAAAGTAGTTACCAAGCCAAAACTTTTTTCTTTGATTCCTCATGTACCTTTTAACTTTTCGAAGAAAATCCACCACATTCTTTTGGTTGTTCAAGTGAACAAGTGATTTTATATCGAGGTCAATCACCTTGACCCAAGGATCAGCCGCAATGTAGAAAGGATCTACAATCGATGCAGAGATTATTTGTGTTGTATCGAGTTGGATGAAAAATTCAAGTATGTGCGTTGGAGCATAGCAGGATTCCATGACTCCTGGACCTGTTTTTAAACCCTCTGGTAGTGATTTTACAAACTGATGAGCTCTATGGAAAATCCCGACAAAGTCGTGCAGGACACTTCGAAATTGATTTTTCATGTAGGCTTGAAAAAGCATGTGGATGAAAGTGAGAGTTGAAGAATGTGGTGAAGTTTGTTCAGCTACCAGGAGATGGGCCACTGTACCCAGGAAAATTGGTTTATCGAAGGATTCACACAGATGTTTGTAGTTTGTAGAGCAAAGTTTGAATGGACTTTGATCATTTTGAAAATGGAGGATGAGCAGTTGTGATAAAAGGGATTCTGTTGGAGGTACGTGAATGGTGAGTCTAGACAGTTTGAAAAGATCAAGGACACGAATTGTGTCTGGTTGTATTGAATGATCGAGTGAAGACTTGAGTGAGGATTTTGGCATTTCCGTGGTCGCTACCATTTGGGTGTTTGTTGCTAAAAAAGTGCAGAGAAGGAAGGTAAAGACTTCCATTTCCATATCTTTGATCTCTGATCAGCTTTGAATTTGCAAAGAGAATGAATTGGGAATTGTAAACCTTTTTATTTTCAATACCAACTACCTCTGTACCATTTAGTACAGTGGAACCAATAATTTCTGTAGGGATTTGGGCGAACGTTATTAGAGGCCCTGGAGTTTGGTCGTTTTAATGTAGTATCCAAATCCTAAAATGGTCTTCCTAATTCCATCTCCGATCCATACCACGTCTTCCCATCAAAAATTTATCTCCCGGACAGAAATCATTGTGACATCGCCCGAATGAGTAATAACAAATAAAGTCTCCCATCTATTTCCCCATCAAAAATCTATCTCACAGTAAATTAGACGTTTGTCATCCAAATATTTACCCAAGTTGAATGAAGGTTGCTCATTCTTAAGGAAAATATGCTTAAGGATAAAGTTAGTACTAGAAGTTTGAAAACTGTAAGAATCTACTAGACAATAGAAGATTTCAATGATGAGTAATGATTCCAATTATCGTTTGAGGAAAAACATCCCTTACATGTTGTTGTTTCATAGAATCTTGTAATTGAAATAAAAGTTTTGAGTCGTCGGCGTCTAAAGCACTAAACAAATGGAATTGGATGTATTGAAGGGAGAAGTGGTAAAAAGACAAGAGCTTGTGAAAAGTACCCCATCGGTATTCAATGAAAACTTGACTAAGCTTTTGCATAGGAGTGGGTGAATATTTCTGAGCCCTGTTTTAGAATCTTGTTCCGAGTGATCCCCTTTGTCATTTAAGCTGTGCAGAGATTTCTGAAATTGTCCCAACTCAGAAAAAAAATCGCAAAGGTTCTCCTGAGTTCAGATTTCAGCAAAATCGCTTAATACATTCTAGTAGTTCTGACTGCGTTGACAGATATAAATGAAACTTCGGGTCACGAGGTCACATATATATTTCGACCAAGTCTGAATAGTTCATTTTGTTTGACATCTTATTTTGTCACTACCCTCAGATTAAAACCTCGATACGATTGGAGGCGTGACACTAAGAAATTTAAGCCACGCCCACCAATTTTCAATGGACGTACATACAGAAAGTCTATATTAACTTTATTAATCAATTTAACTACCTGGAAGTGAAAAACCACAGCAAATGTCAGTGGAATCTTATAGTACAGCTCAAGGGCTACTTAGATATGCAAACCACAAGTCCCCACACCCTTAGGAACAAATGTGAGAGCTCTCCGAATTTCGTATCTTCAGACTCACGACAAATACTCAGTTTTTTTCACTAGTCAGAGTCAAAAACCACAGCAGGTCTCGATGGAACCTTGAAGTCCACATCAAGGGCTCTCTTATGTGGTACTACACGTCATCCAACTCCTGTGGGAACAAATTTGATAAAATTTCAAAGTTTGGAAATTTTCGGTTTTTGTTGAACACTTTGTAATAAATAAATTACACATGTGTCACATGTCAAAAACCACAGCAGGTCTCGATGGAACCTTGAAGTCCACTTTAAGGGCTCTTCAATGTGGTATCACACATCATCCAACACGCGTGGAAACAAATTTGGGATAATTTCAAAGTTTGGAAATTTTCGATTTTTATTCGACACTTTGTAATAAATTAATTAAACAGGGGTCACATGTCAAAAACCACAACAGGTCTCGACGGAATCCTAAAGTACACTTCAAGGGCTCTCTGTTGTGCTATCACACGTGATCCAACTCCTGTGGGAAAAGTTTTGGGAGAATTTCAAAGTTTGGGAATTTTGAATTTTCCATTGAGATTTTATGAAAAATTATTTACAAAGTAGTCCAGTGTC
>JAQHQX010000787.1:0-11040 GCA_034694425.1 Arrhopalites sp. Gr-Col-00791 | reverse complement strand
AAAAGCTATAAAAAGCAATTTTTTAAAATTTCAGAGCAATTTTTTTGTAAAAAAACAGCAATTTTCCGGTGGCCCTACTGATAACCCATCAAAGAATTCATTTGGAGGAGAAACCTTTCGCCTGTCCCCAATGCCCTTACACAACCAACCAAAGTCGGGCCTTAAAAAGCCACTTGATTCAAGCTCATTCTGATGACTGACCATTTAAATGTGGGGAGTGTCATTATGCAGCCAAAACGAAATACAAGTTGAATGACCATTTTCTGGTTCATTTGGTTGGGGAGGAGAAGAAGGAGGTCAAGAAACACAAATGCCCTCACTGCCTCTACAAATCCATCCAACATGAAGCGTCACTTGAGGATCCACACAGGGGAGAAGCCCTTCCCTTGTCCCCACTGCTCATACAAAACAACCACATCAGACAATTTGAAGATCCACATTGCCCGTAGTCACACGGGAGAAAAAAAATTCAATTGTGAATATTGCGATTTTTCTGCAGTGACTAATGACCAACTGAATGTGCACATGAGGACACACACGAAAGAAAAACCCTACAAATGCCCATTTGAGGGATGCAAATATTCAGCTGCTCGATCTTCACATCTGAAAGTCCACGAGATGGTTCACAGAGAAGAGAGGCCTTGGAAGTGCCCTCAATGTCCCTACTCTTCAACCATCAAATCCAATTTGAAAGTCCATCTGAAGAAACATGAAAATATCCCCAACTTTTTCGGAATGTCCAAATGTCAGAAAGGTCAAACACAAGACGGGGAACTGTACAAATGTTAATTTTCTGAATGTGATTTTGTGGGTGGGAAGAAGTAATTGGCCCTCCATCAACATCAACTCCCCACAGTCAGACTCAACTAATTTCCCTTAAATATCTGCTAGTTTAAAATTGAATGGATTTGTATCACTTTTAAAGAACATCCCAAATGTTTTGAATAGGGATTTTTTCTTGTATGCAATTGAGGACAATGAGTGTGACAATCCCTCAATTTGAAGATCGTTGAACTATTTTCAACTGAGAATTATTTGTTAGGTTTTCAAAGAAGTTGTAGTGAGACTATTAGAGCTTGATTAATCCCCATTATTGTAAATATTTTGTTTCTCTAAAGAATAAGAGTGGCCTGTATATTTCTGGATATTTTGAATTTTAGTTTTAGCTTATGAGTTTCTTGTACACATTAAATTATTTGCAAAAATTTAATAGCACCTGATAGGATTTGTACATTTTACTTTTACTAATACTTACTGTGTGTGATGATGCATGTAACTGATGACGTCCAAGCGACCTTTATACTAGTTTGGATGCATCGTTGGCCTCTCGAGGTCAAATGGTATGAGTTTCTAACAATTGGAGATCATTTTGTTGTCTCTTGTTCATCTTATTCTCTAAAGAATTAAATGGCAATTTTTGAAAAATTTGAAACATTCGGTATGGCTTCAGCACTTGGAAAACCTTGATTGAATTATAATCATACTTTGAATTTTATTTCAAATCAGATGAAAGGAACGGAACTGACACATCCGTGGCTTCGCTTCCCTACCGCAGAATACAATTCGGCGGCTGAAAGCGTCACGAAGTGACGGTTTTAACATTTTTAATCGATTTCACTGCACACAAAGTCCAACTGTTTCACTACTAAAGCGCATTCTAATTGACCTTAAGTTCACATCTCAGGTCAACTAAAATCATTTGATTCACTTTGCCTTAAGATCAAGTATGAATGGATTTGTCCATAAGATTTTGTTTCTCAAGGGTCATGGGTAAATTGAAACGTTGCAAATGAAAAGGAGGAGGTCAAATTTCTGGCCATTTTAGTGATGGATTATGAAATGTGATAGTTGATTAAAAGAATTGGCTAATTTTTGTAGTTTGGAAGGTGACATTTGGAGGTGGGAAATTGACATTTAATTATAATTCGACATTGGAAATAAAATTGATTTATGAGTTGGTTAAAAACATTAGCGAAATGCATGTACAATTTTGATGTGGCATAAATTGGCAAAGTAATTTCAAAAAATGACAATAAATAATAAAATTGTACATATCAAAATAATAAAATTATTGGTACAATCAAAACTAAAGTTGTGATATCAAAATGTAATTTTTAAAGATTAGCCAACAATTGAGCTGCTTCATCAGGCTTGAGGTCATTCAAGAGTTGAGCTACCTCATCAAGTGGAATCTGATCTTTTCCATTTGTCCTGTAGGCAATTCTTTTGATATAAAGATCTTTAATTGTTTCAAGTTCCTTATTGCCATACTTGACTCCAAGTTTCTGTTGAAGGATGTTCAAGAAAGTGTTACCAAATTCCTTTGTAGGTTCCACAATTGTACCTGCATCATTTTACAACAAAGGGATTTATCAATTAAAATTGGGATCCTCTTGAAAAAAATAATAAAACTTGTCCAATATAATCAGTTAAAAGTCAAAAATAAATTTATTTCTCTAGAATCTCATCTTTACCTTCACCATAATCATTCCAAGTTGCAATTTGAATCCATTGAACATCAGACTAGAAAATTAAAATAATGAATGCATTGTGTATTTTTTTAATTGTATTCAATTTTCCTATAAAAAATTATAATTCGACTCGTACAACTAAAATTAAAGTTATCAACTACCTCAAGAGCCATATCCAAAGTTTGGGTCCATGTCTCTTCACCTACTGGAATTATGTAACCTGGACCTACATGACACAACAATAAATATGAGTTCACATTTCTGGTTGACAATTAGGCCACTTACCCAAAAAATGAACTTTGACCTTTTTTTTTTGAAAAAAACTGTTTTTTCTAATCACTACACTGAATTTACAGTCAAATTAATTTTATTTGAGTGAATGAGAAGAAAGTTGAAGACAAAATAGAAAAAAGGTACTCACTTCCAGGCCATCCTCCATCAGCATAAAATGTATGAAATCCAGGATAACAAGTGCCCATTTTAACTTCAAGAGGATGAATATTGTAGAAATTACTAAGACCTAGAAGGAAATCCACATAAATCCAATTGTACTCGCCTTTGGCATTACCTTCAGCTTGATACATCTGATACCTTCATAAATCATCATCAAAATTACTACTTTACAAAATTCGTCTCAATCATATTGAAAAAGAGGTGAAGCAGTTGAGATTCTCTATTTGCTACTTATTTGCATTTACCACAAGGTCAAGAAAGTTGGTTTTTCAGTACCAAAAGGAGCAAAAATTTGATTCCAATCGGATGCACTGAGAAATGTTTGTGGTCCGAAATCCAAAAGTAAAGGTTGTCCATTAACTTTGACATAATTGCCCTTATTAAAATAATTATCTCTAAGATAAGTCATATCAGCTTGAGCTTGTCCAATCCTGTCTGTAATGAGTCCAGCATCAGCTGCCATGCCAACATTATGATCTTCATAAACGATAGCAAAGTCAAGACCAAGTCTTTCAGTTCCTCTAATAATTTCTTCACAATTTGCTTTATTCTTCACATAATCCCATGCGACTGTTGTACCTACCCAAAAACATAAAAAATAGAATTGAGAATTGAGTTTTGTTCACAAAAATCACATTCAAAATTGTGAATATCAAGAAAAGGTCCTATTACAAAATCCAAAATCTGTTTGGTTTTTACCAGGCCAGTCAATGAGGACACCATCAATTCCAGCGTATTTCATTGTGTTTAGCTGATATTCTACAACTGCTGGGTCACCTGTATCAAAAAAATCAACAAGGTTGAAAGATAATCAAAATTTTTTTGAAATAGACTCGATTGTGAATGAAAAATGGTAGTATCGAAAAAAATTAAAGTTTACCCGATGCATACGGTTCGATGTCTGGATAATAATAAGCAGCAATCTCTCGTCGACCATTTCCTAATTTTAGAGAGATTTATCATAAAATTTTTTACAAGTTTTGATTTTGAGTTTGAAACACCTTTAGAGGTCAGAGGTCAATTTGAAAGTTCTCAACTTACCATCAGTTATATCTGGGCGGTCACATCATAGTCACAATCGATGGAAATTGAGTTTTGAAAAAAGTGAACAAATATTAATTTAAAATAGTTATTAAAGTTAAATTTTAATTATTTTAGTTAATTTTAATGTCATTTACTTGGATTCTTGTTGGCCATAGTCCAATGTTGACCCCATGCACCATCTTCAGAGGTAGCAGGAGTTTCAAACCAGGGCATGATGTGGGCATAGACTTTAGCATCAACGGCTTTAACCACTTTGGCCCCTTGGGTGACCCCAATGACCCCGATGACCGTAAGTAGGCAGAGCGTAAGGAATAAATTCATTTTTTCACTTTTTTCCAATTCGATTGAAACTTGTCACTAATTTTTTACTGGACTAGAATTACAACTAAAGTGAATTTAGTTGACTGGAGTATTTATATGAGAATGAAGATGGAAAAAACTATATTTATTTTTTGCTAGATATTTTAGCCTTGGGATAATAAACAAACAATTAGTAATGATTGATTATTGATTATAAATTATGATGGAAGAGCATCTGACATGTCACATGTAGAGAGAGTCAAGTGTCGTCGCCTTGAGAGGCTTTCAAAATACTTTTTTTAGAGAAGTCAAGCTTACTATGACAATCAGTTTATCTGTATGTCCGTCCACATGTTTCTTTTATTTTTATATTTATTTTTTTTGCATTAGCAAATGTGCACAAGGAGAATCCAAGTTTCAAAAGAGACCAACTTGTTTCAACTTTGAACTTACGAAGTTGAACTTAAACAAGACTCTAAAATGGATGTCAATAGATTTTACGATCGATCTGATTCTAATTTGGTTCTGCTCTAATTCCTTAAAAGTTGCTTCTAATCTTAAAGGGAGTGTTGGAAATGGATACTTTTTGTACAATTGGCAGTTTGACTACAGCACGAAGTCCAAGTCTAACTTTAGTTTCTTGTTCAAAACTGACAAGTTCTTTGTAATTTGTAATTTGGTTCTCTTACTGATTCAGATGGAAAGAACTGAAAATGATGGAGTTTAGCTGCCCATTTACAAAATTTTTCCTTGTGCTGCCAATGCCTTCCCAAAGTAGTGGCTTAACTTTTTTATCTCCCTTGAACACCAATTTTCAACAATGAATGACCTCAGCTATTATGTCAGTCATGTTCTACAAGTGCCTCTATTCATTTAGCACTTATAAGGACAGCTTTGTACAAATGATCCATCATACTTGAACTGCTCGTTTACTATCACGGTGACAATGAGTGACTGGGTGTACACATCCGGGGGAATTTCAATTCTACAATTAAAATTTAAACACGTAGAATCCCATTCACAAGTGGGACTGAATGTTATTTTGTCAAGATTAAGATAAAATCAAAGTTGTTTGTGTTGACATATTTGTTATTTATTGTCTCCTTGAATACCAGAATGCATTTGTCATTGTCTATTTTAATACTTTTGTATTAAAACATGTCTTCATTTGTTGGAGAAAGATAGATCGTCGTTATCATTTACAAGTGACAAAAGGAGCTGGATAAAAATTAAATTTAAATTAATGGAAGAACAAGAACAAGAGGGAAATGAACATTTAGTCAAAATTGTATCAAAGTTTCGCTGGCAAAAAATTTTATTATTTTTTATTACAAATCGAATTTCGAATGTTAAATATGATATGAGGCGACAGACTCCTTCAAGTATTTCAAGGATGGCCGATCTAAAGATTTGGAAAATTGTGATAAATCAATTGAAAATATTCACAAACCCAAATCTAAATCTTTACGTTCACTTTTTCCACGGAGAAATGGAAACTTAATTGAATCAGTTAATTCAAGGGAGGAACAAGAAACAATTCAAGGAAATTCAAATTGATGTTTTTGAATGCTCAATTAAATAGTCCTAGTTGTATTTACATTCAAATCGCACTTGAACCAATTTTCAAAGGTTCTACCATCGACTTATTCGAGCCGACTGCAGCCACAAGTGGAACTGGAGTGAAGGTCAAACCAGAGCAGAGTCAAGAATATTCAACTTTGGTTTACAAATAGTATTAGCCTTTCCCCTTATTCTCCAGGTAGGAGGGTTGTTATTTGAGCCATCCACCAAAAATTGTTCAATCCCTCATTTAAGTCAAAGGCAAATGAGATATGACATTGACATGAGTAGTCCATTCACCATCCACCTTCCTCAAAATCTTATCCAAACAAAGCAAACGATACAATTCACCAGCTATTTGTCTCCACTCAATTAATTCTAGCTGCTCCAGTTTCCCATGGACACCTTTAGATGGAGTAAATTGGAATCAAAATGTGCACATTTTGTCCACATGACCCACCCTATACTGACAGGATGGATAAAAGATGGAGTACAAGTTGCAACGTGTTGATTCTCTTAAGGATTTCTTTCAAACTTGAATTGTTATCAAGTTTTGTGAGCAAATTCGTCAAGGACCAATCAAGTGCAATCAAGTGGAATCAAGTGGAAATATTGCTCCTCTTTAATAATCTCCTGAGCAATCAGCTAAATTGAAACGTTTGAGGTGGACCAATCATTCACTCACAATTCAACACGCGTTGAGAAAATCCTCTTGTTCTTTTGTCTTTGTGGTTGGCCTTCGTCTCCATCGATCCTAAAAGTTGATGGAGAGAAAGAAACAGACACTAGAATCCAGTTGACAACTACTGGAGCTTCGTCATTCATCTCAGTCCACATTCACCAACCTCAATGGTGTCACACTGTCACACTTACACAAGTGACGAGCTCATTTGATTTGAAGTCAAACTAAATTCCACCAACCCACTTGGAAGCAAATTGGCAATAGGCGCAAATAAACATTTTTTGCACGTAAAAATCCAACTGACTTGACGAGACGAAGCAATTGGAAATTCTTATTCAATACTTGTTTTCAGTTGGCCACAGAAATTTTGATGTTAATTTTTATGAGAAGAATTAAAACTTCCTTCAATCTACAGATCGATAAGATGCTGGACAGAGTGATTGCCTTTCTTGCCTTTTCTATAGTCACAATTAGAGTAGATGGAAATTCAACTGATGGGATTAAATTGACAGACCAAAGAGCCATCATCCAATTGAATAAAGTTCTGGGTGACGACAGTCTCTGTTTCCTCTTTGTGCTCCATGAGCCACAATTGGATATTGGGGATGTTGGAGATGGTCGTCCATTCAAGACCACCCACTCCCTCGTCCTCTACACCACTTTGCATGAGAATCTAACCAAGGTGACATCTTTACTCGATTCACGAGTGGGTCAATTTCGTAAAGCTTTTTCATACATGAGAAACCTGAAATGCCACATCCTCATATACCAATCCCCAACTACTGAATGGAGAATGAAACGTAAATATTATCTCCATGAAGAATCAATGTGGCGAACCATGATGAAAATGTATCGTTTGAAAGATATAGTGAAATCGTATGAATTTTCTCTGGCACTGGTTGAATATTATCCAGATCCTCTAGTAGAATTTCACATTAACCCAACTGTTCCGAAGATTCTGATGGATTTGTTTGAAAGAGTCCCAAATGGGAATGGGAATACGAAGGGCATCTGCTTTTTCAACTGGTATCGTGAAAGCATTTCTCTCATTTACAAAGCGTTTGAATGTCCGGAAGAACACATGTCGACATCTGTTGTCAATTGGGGTACACTAAATGAGGGCTGCTTAAGGGAATTTCTGGAATGTCACAGAAATATCACAGAAAATGGCCGCATTATGGATTGGCAACTTATTCAGTTCACATTAAAAGAGAAGAATCAACTTGACTACGATACAATTTTAATTCGACTCCAGGAGGGTTTCGTGTTGGGATCGGAATCACCCGCAAACAGACACCACCCCATTTCACTGACATCTGCAAGTCTTTCCTTCATTTATTCTGCTCTTAATTGCACGACAGTTTTTAGCTATACCACTAACTATCGTTTGTCGAGATACGAATTGCAATTTCGGCTGCCCAACGGAAAAGACATTTCTGAACTTATGGCTGGTTTAATGTGGGACTTCATTGTAGTAGGATCAATTGAAAATTTCAAGTTCATCACAGCAGACAGCATTCAGACACTTCGGGAGTCATTTGCTGTTTATTTGCAGCCATTTCAAATCCCAGTTTGGATCACCCTCACAACACAAATTGGAGCCACCTCATTTTTTATCGCCATTTTCTTCATCTTGTGGAGTCAAGAGAATGGGTGGAATTTGAGATGGTGGTTGAAATTGATGTTAAAAATTGCTGGGGAAATGTCATTGTCTTGTGTGAATTCCATTTGGAGGATTCTCATAGAGCAGCCCAATTACGATGAATTTATTCGGAACTCAATTGAAAGGCACAGAGAGATTCACAAGAACAAACGCTGGATAAAAGTGTATGGATTTATTTTTGGGATGTGGATCCTCATTGGACTCCTTCTCACAAATTGGTATAAATCCATCATGCAGGCCAACTACTTGTCACCCTTCCCTTTTCGAACAAACTGGACCAACATCGAGCAGTTCAATTGGCCTACAAGTGACTTTGTTGTCTACTCCATTCAACCAACTTGTCCTGTATTTGAGTTCAGACTTCCTGAGAACTTTACACGATTTCAGGAGATGAGTTTGAATCAACTAATGAATTTAGGAGAGTTCGGATGGAGGAGCGGCTCAGAATTATTAAACAAATTATATTTGCTGCAACGTGGTCAGTTGGTTAAATATTATTCGAGTGATTTGAATATCAATGAATTTGATGATACCTGTTATATACCTTTCTACAAGTCTCCTTTAGCCCTTAATGCAGACTTGCAGAAATATGTTAATTGGTTTCCAGTTCTCAGTAAGGTCAAATCGATGTGTGCGCAACAGTTGAAAAATCTTAAACAAAATCTGATTAAGAATTTGTTTGATAAATCCAAAACTTTGATAATTGTGGAGGCAAAGCATTTCCAAACAACTTGGAAGACATTCAAGATGGCGATGAGTAGAAATTCAAAGCTGAGGTTTGCTCATAATGCGAATGTCAAAGATGATTATTTGAAGACAGTCCAATCCTTCACCTACTCTCACATTTCCACATCGTCCTTGCAGTTGATGTTTTCCAATCCCGTCGAGAATTTGGTTCCCACCAGAATTAAAATACTAGCGACCTCTGGAATTTATAATTATTGGAGTAAATGGGAAGAGATTCGAAATGAGGGGGCATCAGTCAAAAACTCGACTTTACCTGATTCAAGTGAAGATGTGGACGAGGTGAGGCCACTTGGACTTGTATCATCGGATCTTCATTTGATTTTCGAGTTGTCTGCTCTGGCTAATTCTATGGCTCTGATTCTTCTCTTGATGGAATTCATCTTTCAGATCAAGTTGAAAGTTCTTTGTTTAAGGGTTTGGGAGATGGTGACAAATACGTGGAATCAGATGCGATTTCGAGTAGTCCATATTTTTCGCGGCGTAAAGGATACACCTGCAAAAAGTGTGAAGGCGTTCCCATTGAGAACTTGGGTCTGGGCAGTGGAAACTGTGTCCCTTCTCCTGCGGAGATCTGATTAAGGGTGGCGAGTAGCATCCTTAGTGTGATTCTGAGGCGTTTGTTTGTGTACGCGTTCATATTCAGCTTGAAGCACAAGACATCAAAATTCGGAAGAGCCTCGAATTTAGTGAATTCTAATTTGTCCAGTAGATCTGACAATGGAATATTCCCAGGTGTAATTCGAATTATGAAACGAGGTTGGTACCAAAAGGTAGCCTGTCCTAAAGTATGATAGTCCCTAAAATACTACGGTCCTCAGATTAAGGGGTCAAATCGGTGTCTTCTGTGTAATATTTTGTTATTTTCGGAACTACCGAGTCCGATTGTGTATAGTTAAATAGGGTCATGTAGTTCGTTGGTTCATTAGTGAATTTGTTTATTTACAAATATAATACAACGTTGTAAATAATCCGCTGTACTGTGGAATATGACCTCTGGGTCATGGCTACAGTCAAAATATGTCAAAATAATAGTGAAAATATTTAAACGGCCTTTTTGATGGAGGGCAAATATGTCTGTTGAGTTGATCTTCATAGTTGATGACACTCACCTTGAATGTACTTGAATGTGTCCTTGAACAGCTGAAAAAATTCGGACAGGTCTGCCTTATGAACGATAAAGCCGATTCCGTAAACGATCAAAATACACCAGTTGAGAGCCATCATTTCCATTACGATTGTCTCTGCACCAGCCTCAGCCTTTGACCTCAATTGTTGTTGGAATTTTGAATTTCTATTTTGGATGTTTTGGGCAGACTGGTCTACTATTACCAATTAAGCAAATTGTGCAGTTTTTCTTGGCAGGTTGGAACAAAGATTAGCTGCATTCAAATTCGAAGGAGCAAAAAATCTTAAAACGGTCACGAAGTGACGGTTCTGGCCCCGGAATTGCATTCTGCGGAGGGGAAGCGAAGCTGCGGCTTCCAGATTCAGTTCCTTCAATCTGTACCGTAAACAAAGCAAAATGGGGGCTCAAAATAATTCTTTCCCTTAATTAAATACAATTCTTAAAGCGCCCAACACAAACTAAAACTTTCCGAATATTAAACTCGCGTAGTCAGAAATAATTTTCAACCGGTCAAAAAAACTTTCCATAACTGGGTGAAGCGAGACGTTCCAAATTGGAATAAGAAGTTATAACAGTAGGAACTAGTTCCCACAACAGACGTTGCCGGACGAACAAACAGGAAAAATTGATTTTAGGAGGGCAGATTTGTTTCCATAAAAATTGTCATGTTTAATATTTTGTTGCGTGTTTAAGTACGTTTGTCTATTATCATTCATCATATACACACCGTATTACATAAAGAGAAACAAATTAGTTTTTAACAGAAAGAGCGATATTACAGAACAGAAAATTCACTTTGCTTCGTACTTGAAAAAATGCTCTCAACGTGCCCCAGAGTTAGTAAATTAGTTGTCTGCAACTCAGAAAAACTAGACTTTGTTCGTAACCGGAGGAGGAAATTCCCATGGACTTAAAAATTTCTAAGATCCCAAAGTCCTGAAACGTGTTGCATGCTCTGGACTGGAGTTTGAGTTTGTAGTGAAAAGTGTTGCAC
>JAQHQX010000786.1:0-11040 GCA_034694425.1 Arrhopalites sp. Gr-Col-00791 | reverse complement strand
AAATCGGGAAGTCCGCGCGTCAAGGAATCCGACTTAAATTGAGTTCAAACCCTTAGAAAGTACAATTAATTAATTAAGAAACGTCGCGGAAGAAAACAACTGATATTTTCGAAGTCTCCGTATTTTTTACGTAGGGTAACATCAACTTCTCAATTCTGGTTGAGTTTCCTATCGAGTATCATTTTTTCTTGAATCGGGAACAGTGTGTGACGATTGTACAATGTTTACTGACGACTTTGATATTTTTGCTGCCAAAAATTTTGCTGATGATTTTACTTGCAAAATGATGTTAACCCTTATTATTTTACTATTTACACAAATTCATTTGTATCCAAAAGCTGCTTCGGAAGTCCTAGCAACTGAAGATCTCCTTAGAGCTTTAATATAATTCAAGTTTATGTCAAGCACTTCTTTTCCACAATTTGACTGCTTGATTAATCGGTCGAACTTCTCCGCCACTGGTGGTGTAACTGGTCCCTTCATATTTATCTCCACTCCCGATTTGGGATGAGTACAGAAATTTGCTAGTTCCATTTACAGGTAAATGGATTTTCCCTGTATGTGCCCATTTTGAATTTCTAGTTTCTGCTTCGGTGATTCTTGGGGCATTGTCCGATTGGACTACCCCAAACTGTGAAGAATTTCCACCTAAAACCCGGAAAAAGAGCCCAGCGTAATTCACTGTCACTTCAGTCCAGCTATTCATCGGCCAAATTGCTGATGGCTCTGGTTGATTTGGGAGTTGCACGTAGATGAATCCAACTGGAACTAAAGTTTACAAAAAGCAAATTTAAAAGAAGGGTCGCTTCGCTCCACTTGCCCGCAGGGCACACAAAACCAGTAATATCTTCGTTTAATTAACTATTATTACGAAAACAGCAATATAGTTTGGTCACCAAGGTACAGAGGCATCTAATGCATACTAACATGTAACGAATTATTAGAGTAATATATCGTTACCTAGCAATTCTCGTTTTTTAGTGATTTTGTTTAGCATAGCTATTCGACAGTAAGAATGACATTTATTGATTTAAACCAGTTTTGGTTACCGTATTCACAATTATTCATGACATCATCAAGAATTCCCTTTTTATTTATTACAAAAAAGACACGTTCGCCAAAGCAAACAGTTTGAAACAGATGCACGCTTTGTCATTTTTCATAGCAACGGAAGTTTGAAGGTCCCTCCTGGCGGGCGTGTTTACCGTTAAATTTTTTGGCAACCCCGGATTTAGATGCAGTTGTTTATGAGGAATAGCATATCCGAAAACAAGAACCTTCTGTGAAAACTTTTTTGGCTCCCGATCGCAACTTTTCCTTCGGAGAAGCATAGGAAATGTAAATAATATTTTTTGTTCTTTTGATTACCCGGATTTGCTTCCAGATGAAGATGCCTCTTTTGTAATTTTGTAAGTGACCAAGGTTGTAATTTTTGACATACAGCAAGATTCTTTTTGAGGCATGAGGTATCTGACCACACACCATCTACCAACGTTGACCCTTTTGGTTGATTCTGTTGCGAACTAACCTTGAGAAGTCCTTTGGGAAGTATCTGGGTGCAATCATTACCTGGAATGGTAGACGGATTTCCTTGATGCCAATTTGTGTAGAATAATGAGGTTTCATCAGGCCAATTAAAAGATGAAGTTTCATTGAATCTAGTTGCTCCAAGCCAGACATTATCAACAACTTTTGAGTCTTGAAAAATGAATTTGATGATAAATTGTTGTTCCTCTTGTGATTTGATGGTGAGGAGTGGAGAAATACCCTCATTCTCTTGTAGTATTCTATCACCGATAGCTGACTGGCACAGCGACACAGCATTCTCTTGGGTTACCAGTTTATCAAATATTTTGAAACACTTCTCGTCTTTGTAGGCTGTCCAGCTCATGTCACATTTGGTTTGTACTGGAAATAATTAATTATTTAATTAATTTTTGGCGTGGGTGGAAAATCTGCCCAAACCAAAATTTTCCGCAAAAATTTCTCCGCCAAACCAGGTTTGTGAGAATTATCAGATTTTCCACCCACGATTTTTGGATTGATTGATAATTTAAAAAGTTTTATTTCTGTGGTACGGAGCTGGAAAAAGCTATTTTGATATAACAGTTTCAGTTACACCGTTGATACATAATCTGTTTTGTTTTTTGACAAATCTCGGTATAACTTTTCAGTGAAAAATTGGTACTAATTAAAATCGGTTCGATTACACAGTAAGGGGCAGGAGCCTTCCATTAGGACAACTCTTCCTCGAGGAAGAGTTATGTGAATTTTGAATTTTATTATTTTTCCTGCGGTAACCATTAAATAACTGCGGCGAAAAATGTATGCCTTTTCAAATTTGCCAAGCTTCGATGCCGTTCGGTCATTTCACAGGATTTCATAAGCAGCACTGAACTCAATGCGTTGATCGTCGAACTTTCACAATCTTTAGACACCACAGTAAGTCAACCGAAGTCTTCATGACCTTATTTGACCGAGTGACCACACTTGCACCCACATCAAATTGTGATAAAAAATTGTGGTATTAATATAGGATTGAGGTGTAAAAATTTCAGGTGGGTTAAAGTATGGGCACTCAGCTTTTTCAGCTAACCGATTGTGGCATTTTTTCATTAAATGCCCCGTTCTTAATAAGTTTTGCTTTTTATCGTAATCACAAAAAAGGTCGCCGAAATTTTTTTCGATTAACGTGCCTTTTTTCATTGTCGGGTAAAGACTTTGGAGCGAGCAGTTTGTCATAACAATTCTGCCTTTTATGGACTTTTGTACCTAGTCATCTTGTCTTAAGACATACTCTGAATTCTGCTCTTACAATTTCTAAGTTACGCCTCATTCTAGAGTTATCCTGTCAAGTTTTAATTTCTCTCATGTTGAATTTCCTCTACAGTTGTTGAATAAGAATTTATAAGTCATGGCAAATGGCTTCCCGAACATTCCAAGTTCCTTTCATGTTACAGTGATCGAGTTAGTCAAGAAATCTTAATTAGTAAGACATATTTTCCTGGAGGTGCTATCTCTGGTACAGGCAGCTCAGGGAACCCAAGATTTTCAAATTATCCGCCCTCACACTCCACACATTGCGAGTGTGGAATATGTGGAGTGTGTGGGCATATCATTTTAAAATGTCGGGTTCCCTGAGCGGCCTGCTCTGGTAGCATTTATTTCATTTTTTAATCTTTCCACATCAATCCAAGATATTTTTATTGTTGATACGATTGAAAGTAACAGGAGCATTAATTACGCGCAGATTGTTATGAGATTCGCCTGATAATACCAAGATTTTCAGCAAAGCGCAATTGAAAACTATGACAAAGTGGATTAAGATATCTGCTGAAACGAAGCGATGGACAATTTACAATTTCAATTATCGTTTTGTCATTTTCAAGGTCGTCAATATCTTTATAATTTACATGTACAATTTGATACAGGACGGATTTTCATGGAAAACCTTTTCAAAGAGATTCCGCCTTTAAAAGCAAGATACTTTATTCCACAGCATGCTTTGGATATTTTGGATAATAATACCTATTCAAACTGGAATGCCAACAGTCGTCATGATGAACTTGGTGGTATGCATACCACCATGCTCCATGGTAATTCAAGGCGCAATTTAGACGACCATAATTAACAATGTCTTTGTCTTTTGTGGTGAAGCTGGAGCCAGAGTGATAGCTCAATGAATCACCAGCAGTTCCACTAATTTCCCACACGAAGTGAATAAAGTTCACTTTCGTCTTCAACATAAAATGGGCAACACGAGTTTTTCACACCGGATGATTCCACCCACCCCCGGTTTTGACGGATTATGTCAATGTAGCTTTTTTTATCCAAGTCACGAGCGGTTTGATGAATCCGAAAGCACTTACGGCTTACACTGAGACCGCCCGGAGCCAGTGTGGAATCATCCTGTGGGGAGAACTCCGGTGTGGAAAACTCCTGGAATCTCTAAAATTAATTGAATTTTGCATAGCGAAGATTTCCACCCCAATCCTCCAAATCAACTCGAAGTTCCTGTGGCTGCTTGTTACTGAGGGTATGAATACTGTTGGGACCAATCCAGGAGGATTCCCAAATCATTCCTCGTAGTCTCTCCATCCCAAATAAATTGATCCTTTGGATCAGAATTTCTTTGCTGAATGACAGTCCAGCCTCCACCATCCTTTTCAAATTCACATTGAACTTGTTTTGGCTGTGATGACCACAACGGATAAATTGTCAATTATCTACTTGTGATGACAGTAGTACGCACAGTCCCTGTGATAATTTCTGACTTCCAAAAGTCCATACAGCTGAGAATGTTCAGCAATAAATAATATATAATAAATAAGGGTCATGGTTAATTCTAACCTTTTAGATTGGTCCAAACCGAATTTGCATACACAGTTACGTTTCTCTGCTCAAGCGCTTTCATCCTCTCCTCACGTTCTCTATGTACAGTCTTCTCCACTTTTTCTAGCGCTGAGATTTTCAAATATGGGTAGTCGTCACAGTATTCATAATCACATCATGACATGTCAATGAAATTGAAATACAGCGTGAGTTTTAACTCACTTTCCAAAAGTAAAAATCTATAACTTTTGAACCAGTGAATGGATTTTCAAAATTCCAAAAGGGTCGAGTAGAGGAAGGTTGCTAGTTTTTTTCGCAATAGTTTTCAAGTCCAAATTCAAGGGGGCACCTAGGGAGAATTGGGGGCTACTTTAGGGCCCCCCGCGAGTGCCCCCAAAGTGGATATCTTTTAGGTTTCTATTTTTTTCCTGAAAGTACAGGAAAAAATAGGGGACACTTGTTTTTTTATCTCGCATAATTCCCAAGGGTTCCGGAGATACAGATTTTTGAATTTGACCTCTTTTTTGCATTTTAGGCTGAAATGAGGGAATCGAACATCATGCAAAAAACACAAAATAGGACCATACATGCTTCAAACGAGTTCAAATTAGTCACACAGACTCATCTTGACCTCAGAAACAATTATGTGACCCTCAAAAAATATTTTATTGAAAATCGTGACCTCTAGAGGTCACTTCAGGGCATCAACGTTTGATGCCCTACAGAGGTCAAGGTATTTAATTTTGTACTTGAAACCCAAGACAACTTTGTTCAGAACATTGTTAGGTATCACTTTGGGGGCACTCGCTCGCGGGGGGCCCTAAAGTAGTCCCCCAATTCTCCCTAGGTGCCCCCTTGAATTTGGACTTGAAAACTATTGCGAAAAAAACTCGCAACCTTCCTCTACTCGACCCTTTTGGAATTTCGAAAATCCATTCACTGGTTCAAAAGTTATAGATTTTTACTTTTGGAAAGTGAGTTAAAACTCACGCTGTATTCAATACGATATAATTTTAAATATCCAGGTAAAAATATAAGCAGAACAAGTGGTCGCCTAGCTCCATTAGCCTGCAGGGATGTGTTGGAGTACAACTTGTACGCTACAAGCTTTTTCAAATTTACTAGTCCGAAATACAAATAAACATCAGAAAATGTTACTTCACCTTTATTGGTCTCGTTCAATCTGCTTTCAAGACTTTGAGATGTCAACTTGAGTTGGTCAATCAGATTCATAATTACAGTTTCATTTGAATTCACCCCTGGCTCTCCTTTGGGCCCTGGAAGTCCATGCATACCATTTATTCCATTCAGTCCCACTTCACCTTCATCCGTCTGGTTCAGTCTGCATTCAAGACTTTCTGTTGTCAACTTGAGTTCGTCAATCAGACTCATAATTGAAGTTTCGTTTGCATTTATTCCTGGATCTCCTTTGGGCCCTGGAAGTCCGTGTATACCATTCGTTCCAGGGATTCCATTTATTCCATTCGTTCCAGGGATTCCATTTATTCCATTCGTTCCAGGGATTCCATTTATTCCAGTCTCACCCTTCAATCCAACTTCTCCTTTCGGGTTTTCTTGTCCTCGAGGTCCTTGTGGACCGACATTTCCTGACTCACCTTTTGGTCCAGGTGGTCCAGTTACGGGGGCGGTTATCCAATGCTCGATGGAGATTTCCTGTTGAATCATTTTGAGCTGTTCCCCCTGTGTAGCAACTAGGCTCTCTAATGACTTCAATTTAGATTCCAGTTTCTCAATCTTGTCCTCAAATAATTGCTGGCCACCAGAACCGTTACATATTCCGCTTGAGGCTATGAGAACGATCCATGTCACGGCTAAACTCCACCCCGTTTCCATTGTCCACTAAAATTCTGTAAAATTATGAAAATTCAAACAAGCTGAAACTCATTGAAAACAAGTCAAAGCCTTAATACAATTTCGTATTACAATCATTTTAACATCAATATCGCATGGTAATATTTCGAAATTCCTTCATTGTTACTTATACAACTTCAAAATTAGTGGTAGGAACATATCGAATACAAATATTTAAATTATACGTTGCCTCGAACAACTTCTTTGAAGTTTCCATTTTGTTCAACTGTGATTGAAAAAGCTTACGTGCAATCTTGTTTAGTTCGTCCAATATTTATGATTTTTAAGAAATCATTTCTTAACAAACATTGTTGACTTAAAACTATATTTGCAACCTAGTACTTGCTTGTATCCTGTTGGAATGAAATTATGGTCTCTGTAGAAGCTGTTGAATGCGATCTATTTTACATTCGATGAGATAATAATTCACAATCTTAAGAACTCACGTCATTGATTCATACTCTTGTCAAATTCACATCCAGCTTGTGTAAAAAGTACTCTTTGGGGAAAAAAAGATTTACAATTTACTTAGAAATTTTAAATTCTCCTCTACGATAAGGAAATGATAAATGACTACTCAACTACGACAACATATTGAAACATGATTTGGAAATACAGGTCACAGCTTAATGATTCTTGCCTAAACGTTTTAATTGAATCAAGAGTTTCGTAAATCTCAATGAATGTACATCGTAACATTTAATCATTTTATTCATCGAACTGATAAGAATTGCTGACAATATTTCTGTACTTTAATGAACCTGAAATGTTATAAAATTCTCCGTGAAACATTTTCCATTTCGTAACATTAGACAATATTTTCTTTTTTGGCTTTGGTGTGACAATTGCACTGTCGATGCTTCTCCTAGAATTCACTATTTTAGGTCTTGCAACTCTTTACAGCTACAAGTCTACAAGAAGAATTCAAGTTGCAACGAAATGAACTTGCATTCAATGACGTGTACGGCTTTTTCCAGTTTCAACATTCAATTCTGTATTATTCATGGTCTTAATTGATACCCATTTTGAGTTCGGCATGCTTTACTATACAGTATAAAGTACTCAATATAGCTGGGAGTTATTTGAATTTCGTTGAATGTGAAGATTCGAACCCAACAATTAAAACTAACTTCTCCTGTAGTTTCAGCTTCTGCTGACCATTAAATCTCTCCATTAATAATGTCAGGAGATAAGGCCAATGTGTCTGTTTCAATTAATGAAATTATGGGGCTAAATGAATCATGATTACAAAGTTAATGTGCCAGACTGGCAAGACGCTCTGCCATATCTGGTTTCATAAAACTGGAAATTTTTCATCGAAGCATCTTACAAGTGTGAGGTGGAAACTCAGGATTGAAATGAGACTTGGCAGGCGTGTTGCCCTCTGGTGGTGGACCAACTTTGACAATGCGGCCACAAATTCCATCCTGCCCCTTCAGAGCTCAAAAACGGGTCAAGTCCAATCACCGCGAATTTTAAAATTTTAAACTTGTTCCTAAAATTTCGGAAAAAATACAGTTCGACGCGGAATTTCATTCTGAACAACTTTTTTCAATGCACCAAAGAGCTATCCCGACAAATAAATCTTGTATAGACGATTTACTAAAGCATGTATTGGAAAACCGCATAACATGGAAGTAAATGTGCCTGACTTGTTTTAGTAAACTTGTTAGTGTGAGATAATGAACGAGAATTAAAATAAATTTGAATATTTAGGAACAAAGTAGAAAAGGAAATAAATCCCTACATTTCACAAATCTGGCAAATGCTAATAGAAAAGTCAAAGAAAATTTTTGCTTTATTTACAGTCTTTGGTGACTAAAAATGTTGATTTATTGATTTAGTCTTGCCTCAATTTTTAGTAGCTAAAAACTAGAGTTTTAAAAATGTAAATTTAGTACTAAGATGCTCCGTATATTTGTCGAGTATAATCTTTTTCATCATTCAATTAATGTTGTGACAAATAATTACCGTAAATACTTGAATTATGGCCTCCCCGAAGTATATAGCCCATAAGAATACATACACGTACACAAGGCCATACTGAGCGATTTGTTGATTTTGGCCACTCACTAAAATTCAAATCCTTACGGTATGTATAGTATATGATGCCAAATATTAAAATTTCGTGACAAATTTTCTGAAATTGGCCATTATTTCCCTACATCAATTGGAAAAGGCCATAAGTTTTTGATTCACGCAACAGCTTGAAATATTAATTTCAGTAATTGTGCGTGGTGTACCTCGTCATAGAAAATTGATTCAAAATCATCGTTTTGAGGAATCATTTCTCAGAAGTGCAACTAATACAATTTAAATTATATTATCCATTTAGTTTGCCTCCTGTATCTCTGATGGCAAAAGAAGAAGAAAATGGGCGAGTCAATTTCCACTTTCAAATGCTGGCTGATAATTCTCATTTACGGCCATCATTTCATTTGAATCGTATTTGAGAAGAGTGGCAGTTCCTTGTGACTCAGGATGTCATCTGAGACAGAAAAATGATTTGTAGGCAGAAAAAAGCTGATTTGAATTGACTCTCCCATTTCCATCTCAGATTACTCTCCATTGCAACTCCATTGAAATTATTTGAGTTACTCTCATCTGTACAAACACAAAATCCAATTTCTTCTTCCAACTCTACTTTCTCTCAACTGTAGTCCTGGATTCCAAATTTAGTCACACTCAACGTAGACATAATTAAACTTTTAGAGCATTCAAATTTAAATATAAAAATCGAATTACTAAATCTTTTGAAACAGTTATTTACTCCCTCAATTTTATAAACCAATCGGACTTCAATTTTATTTTTTTTGTTTTCGAACGCATCCTCAATACATTTGCAAAGAAAAACATTGAAAACATTGAAAAACGAGGCACAGGAGAATGCGTAGTCAAAGCTGAAATGCAAAACAAGTTGACTCGTAGTTTCAAAAATATGTAATTAATTAAAGAAAATTTAGAATTGTCAATCTCCGGTTTCAATTTTATTAACATTTTAAATTTTAATTAGGCATTCAAAAAAGAGTAAAGAAACATTGATGTCTTTTGTATACTTCAAGTTAAATCAATTTTGTGAACAATTTTATTAAAGTACTTGACTCAGGAGTTAATTTGTGCGCCATCTTTTGAAATTGAGCTTCCTTTCAACAAGTGAAAAACTTTGACTCGAAAATGTGCATTCTCAGTGCATTGACTCAATTTGGTAGGTCATGGAGGAAAGTGTTCATTGACAATTGTAACAGTCAACTCCACTACAAAGTGTCTGTCACGATCCTGGTGATCTGTTCCCTATCGGTCATTTTCAAAATGTGGATTGTGAAGCCTATTCATTTTTTCATTGATGGCTCCCTGGACTCAGACTATGCTGATCTATCTTGTTGGACACCCCAATGTTCCATTGATATTACCAGTGGGTCGTTTTTGTACTTTTGGGACAAGCCTTGTGCTTCTACATTCCAAGATATTTTTGGAAGCGGAGAGAAGGCGGGACACTTGAAAGGATTGTCAAGGATTTGCCAAACCCTCTAAAGATCGATGGAGATTCCAAGATGAAATTGATCATCAATTATGTTACCTGTGATTGGGGTCAACATAATCCGTATGCTGGTCGCTATTTCCTTTGTCAATTCTTCTATTTTCTCACTGTCATCCTGCAAATTTTTTTCACTGATTATTTCCTCGATTTTAAATTCATCAAATATGGAAGCCAAATGCTGGGAATCACTCCAACCATTGATGACCCGGCTACTAGAGTATTTCCTCACAATACAATGGTTTGATTTTAATTGTTCAAAAAATATACATAAATCATTTTGACCATTTTTATTCATTTTGGTGGGTTTTTTTAAATACAACAAGGTATTCTAGATTTTGGGTTTTAGTGATACATAGAAAGGTTGTCGTTCAAAAATTGATACTACTTCATGACTTTTGTCTTGTACGAAATTATGGAGACTGGTTCCTTCTTTGTCAACTTGGACAAAACATGGATCGACAAACGTTTCATATTTTTATTGAGAACTTGATAAATAAAGTTGTGGACCCTTTGAAGGAATCTTAATGGGTATCATGGACCAGTACCAGTAGATTATGGGATGGATAGGAAGCAACTCTGCCATCAATCAAAATTTAAATTAATATTGACTTTGATTATCAAGTTGAGCTTGTACATAACGGTTGGGTACTTTATCGATGTGGTTGTCAAGTGTTCAACTATTTTAAGTACTAGCTAAATAATTTTTAAAAATCATTCGGTCTTATTTTATTGACCCGATTTGAACGGCTGTAGAAAAATTTTATCAAGTAAAGAATACGGATTTGTCTTTAAAATTACACAATTAGTTAGAAGTTTAACTTTTGTCCTTTAACTCAAGTTACTCAACTCAAATTGAGTGATACAATTTGTTCCTTTTGTTTTACTCTTGATTTGCAATTTAAAAAAAGTTGAATATTTAAGTGTCTGTTAGCAAATATTCAGTTGATTCCACATGTGTTCTCTCAAAGTCTCCTCTGCACGTTTTGTAAACTCCTTTGTATATTCTATCATTGACTATTGTTTACCAATATGGAGTAACCTCTCGCAAACTCAACATTACACATTGCAATCCAAAATTAACGATTTTGTGACCTTATCTCCAATTATGTAACAGATACCAAAAAATCAACAAAATGGCCCTATTATGTTAACTTGGAATGCAAAGGACATGGCAGGTTTAATTGGAAAAATTGGCCCTGTTCGATTGACTTTAAACTCGGCATAGAGCTTCCCCTGACCTTCCTGAACAATGTTTAATTTACCACTTTTCGAGTGATTGCCTCCTTTGACCTCTAGAG
>JAQHQX010000785.1:0-11044 GCA_034694425.1 Arrhopalites sp. Gr-Col-00791 | reverse complement strand
CAGAGCTTTAAATAAGCACTCGAAAAGTCATTTTTTGATAAATTTTGACACATATCGCACCCTAGCGGAAAAAGGAGGAGTTATCTGCCGATAAAATGTAAAAATTCGTGATCAGCGTCCCCGAATTGACCTTGGAAGGTCCTTCGCTAGTTGATATCGCTGTGACATGTAAAAAGGTTCCCTTGTTAGACACAAAGTAGATTTAAGTACAGCAGATTCTAATGCACTGAAAATATAAATATTTCTGAGTATTCACTAACTGCTTATTACTTTATAAGTGATTATGAATGGCTTATATATAAAGCAGTACATGTGCTGTTTCTTTTTTTCATATGCTGCTTTATATATAATTCATTAAGAATATATTTACCAGAGTGAGTATTTGTAGGGAGAATTTTTAGACACAGAGTATTTTATTGCCACATTGAGTATTTTAAATGATCAAAAATTTTGTGTCAGAATGAATTTACTTATTTAGTGTCGCAAAGATACTAAACCCTTGTAGAATGACTCATTTCGAAAAAGTCTGCACCGAAATAGACTGCAACCACCTGCTACATTGAGTTCATTTCACATACAAATTTATCAATGTTTGCATAAAACGGAGAATTTCTTGGAAATGAATCCACATTTGAGATTGATAAAAATACATTCGGACATCATTTTCATTTCAAGAATTCAAATTGAAAACTCTGGCAGCACATAAATAAGTACAACAGCTTACATATAATAGGAGTGGTTTTCATCAACTTGTGTATATTAACACATCACACACGCTTGGTTTTACAATTCGAATCACTGACTTATTCGAATGAACTGTTTTCTTGAGTTGAATTCTATTAATTCAATTTCAGTTGCAATCGACACTCCCACGACCCGTGTTTGAAGAGAAACAGACTCGACTCGTCTTTAACTACTCGAGTCAGCCGTATTGACTCAACCCCTTGGTTCATTTGGCGTCACTTGACTCGAGCAATGCCTTTGCCTTTGCTGACATGTTTAGACTTTTTGAGTAATTGGAAATGGACTTACTTTCATCACAAATATTCAGTTGGTTGAAGATGGCTTCAGTCACTTTGGGATATTTGAAGAAAAAGATAAAAGCCCAAAAGACCACGACCGTGTTATATCCAGTACAGGGAATGTGGTAAGTGAAATGATTAAATTGGGCATATTGTCCCAGAACCGCAGATTGAAACAGACGGACATTCATCCATAGGGTGTAGAGCCGAATTCACGACGCAAATACTGAAAACCCGTCGGACTGGTCCATTTTCCAGAATTTTGATTTTTCCAGTGGACACATTAAACTTCATTGGGAGAATCATGAGGGTTGATGAATACAGGGCGATATCATTCAGAATGAAATCCTTCTTCTTAATCATCTTGTTATTTTTTCAAAATTTCCAATAGAACTTTGATAGTAGAAACAGTTCAGAGTCCACAAAATATAAGACAATTTTTTACTTCCAGATAATTCAGTTCAATGTCGGAGTATTTGATGGTTTTAACTGTGACGCCAAATGTGAATTAAAGTCAAAGTGGTTCTTCGTTGAGTTACTTGAGTTGGAAAATACCAAGAAATTGAAACTACTAATGGAAATATCGATTCTTCATGTAACCGAAGCATGAATGTTTTATGTCTCTTTGAAATGTGAATTATAAATGATGACATGGCCAAGTTAATTAAAACCATGAAAGTATACCACAACTTTCGGTCTTTGGTATTTCCCAATTCAAGTCACTCCCCTTGGCTTTAATTCATATTCGGCACCACAATTATAACCACAACACATTACGACGTCGAACTGGAGCATTTGGAACATTGAATTGTGATACTCAAGTGAGTATCACAATGTGGAAACTTAATTTTTAGAGCTTTATTTCTTCTTTCAGCCGATTGGCTCTAAAAATTTCATGGTTTTACTTGACTTGGCCATGTCATCATTTGTAATTATTCACATTTTCAGAGACGTGAAACATTTCCTTCGTCGCTTACTTAAACAATCGATATTTCCTTTAATAGTTTCAATTTCTTGGTATTTCCCAACTCCAGCTGGAGTACTTAAGTATTGAGAAAGGCCCCACTTGCACTTTAATTCACATTTGACATTAGAATTAAAACCAATAAATACTCTGATATTGAACTACACAGCCAGAGTTCTCAATGTGAATTCTGGAATTAAAAAATTGTCTTATATTTTGTGGTGTCTCAACTCTTTCTACTCTTAATCGTTGTTATTCAATGTTCTATTGGAAATTTGGAAAAAACAAGAACAATTGAATTAAATACTCTGAAATGCGTTGCCACTCTTTGTTGTTCCCTACTTCATTTTGATTTAGGAAAAATGTTGGTGTGTGAAAACCTTGATTAGTCTTATGCATGAATTTATTCGGATGATCAAAGCGAACACTTTTCTAACCCTGAATTTGAGGTGCAAATGAAGCGACACCATCTTCATTGAAGAGCTGGTTGAAAAGTCCAAGGTTGATTTTAGGCCACAAAATGAAATCCATGTAGTTCCAGTGGATGGTCATGAAGGACCCCGGCATATGGTATGAAATGCATCTTGATAAAAATGATGCGGTTGAAAAAGTTTCTGGAGAAGCAACGACTTTAAAAGACGGATTAACATGTAGTGTAGATACCATGCAGGATCGGTATGAAGTACAAGAATCTCCAACAGCACAACCTCCATAGAAGACAGATCATCAACTAGGATGGGGAGTTGATTGACATAGAAGTAGATTCTGAGAGCCACAAAGTTCTGTCGAACTTCATCCCATGTTTATATTCTGCAGAGTTCTTGAGTCGTCATGTTCCATCGGGGCGGAGTCGTCAGTTCTGACATTTCTATAACGGCGATGTATATTTAACCTTATTTGGTCGATAGACGCACATTTTCTGATTATGGCGGTTATTGCTAAAATTGATAAAGTATCAATGGTATTAATTATTAACCTACATTTTTTCGTGATCAAAATTTGGAATTTTTGTGCAGACTTGATCATGTAGATAATTGTTAGGGTCCCTGACTCAGGGAATCGTCCTTTTAACTGTCAAACAAGTCATTACGTCTTGTATCTCATATCGCAAGTCAATCATCAGTTATTGGAAATAGCTGAAAGAGGCCGTAGAACACGAGTCAACGGGTATACACCGGTTTTGCTCGTCTATTGACTACCTTCCAACCTGGAGAGCCTTATCGCGTGGCTGCATTTTCTGTTTCCCCGCCCAAATCTTGGTTGCGAAGAAAATAATTTTCGTCAAAGGCTACAAAATTTAACATTGCCGGTATGGGCAAGCATTAGATAAAACACAATTTTTTCCAGTGAAGAAACAATTTTTTTAGGTTAATGGTTTGGGGAAGATTTTTTTTTAAATGCAGATTATGCACCCACGCTTTATCGATGGAAACAAAATCATCTTTCAATTGAAACTAAATTGTACACACGTCGACATATTCTGACAGCATGTAGGTTTAATTGAGCGTTTCAAAGATGCTCAGATATTTCTGTCAGCTACTTAAATATTAAATTCCTTGACGATCTAAACCAAATTTAGTTTCATTGAATTTAGTTTCGTCCTTCAGAAGTAGAATTGTAGGTTCTGCTTTCAGTCAAAAGAATATTTTTCAGTACAAAATTATATGACTACAATAAGACTCAGTATTTTATACTTTAACAAGTTTAAAGTTTAAACTCCCCTCATGCATAATGTAGTTAGATTTTGTGTATTCTAACTACAAAATTCTGGGCCTTGAGCTCCGAGAACATTGATGGTTTCTTAAGAACGAAGAACCATTAATATTGGGGACACAAATAAAATTAAACTGATTTTTGAAAATTTTCAACTGACCACAGAAAATACATGAAAAATGTTGACTGGGGATCAACTCAAGTGGAATTTCAGATTTTTTGCAATTTGGTGTCTCCTCCACATTTATCCATTCAAGTTTAACAGAGTCAGCGGATCAATTGAAATTGACAATTCCATCTGGTCGAAATTCACATTCAAATTATGGAAGTTTCTTTGTAATGGTCACAGTTTGTATTTTGTGGGTCAAATAATTTATTCGATTTCATTTGGAGAACCAAAACTCTATCAACTTTCTATCATGATTATCGGATTTGTTGCTAATGTGATTCTCAATAATATTTCACAAATTGCATTTGTTCGTTGGCCTGAATTGAGTGTGAAACTCTTCAATGAATTTTTTAAATTCTCAGGTAAAAATAAATAAATAAAACACATTTTGTACTTGATTCTGAATTCCCTGTGTATTATTGCAAATAGCAGAAGAGGCTCAAGTCATGAATCAAGAAAAAAATTTGGAACCGAATGCAAGACAGAATGGAGAGAGATCCTACAGGGAACTTCTCATTTCCTACATCCCCTTTACCCTTTTCCCCGCCATTCTGATGTATCTTATAGTCTACGTAGTTGACATATCCCTGCCTTGTCTCCTGATAAATTTGGTGCCCCTCAAATACCACAATTTTTTTATTATCTCCATTTGTCTCACCATCGACAGTTTGATGCTGATGCTGTTTACCACAATTGCTCATTATGGTATCTACTTTCTGTTGTTCTTCCCTCATATGCTCGTCCAGAGTCTTGACCTCTCAACACAGAGCGTATTGTGGTTTGGGGCGACAATGTAAATCCATCTCACAAATTAGAACAAACCTTTTTCATTTTAGTACCATGAGTCAAGGTTTTTGATCATTGACACGAACAAACTGATTAATTTGTGTTCATTTCATGTTGATTAGATTTGTCAAGAAGAGTCTTGATGCAAGTGACTTTCAGGAATTTCCAATAGTCGCTCGTACTCTCCATCTTCAACTCGTCTTCTTCAATCTCGGGTGGTCAACAATTACTTTTCTTGTCAAAATCCATTGTCTAACAATTTCTATTTTTGGTGGATTTGGAGCAATTCGGTTGTCATTTTCGGATCCTCAGTTCGCATTCATCTCTTGCTTTTTGTGTATAATTGCCGTCATTATTTACATCAGCGCCTTCAATACAACTTTTATCATCCCTGAAAAGATTGATCAAGTCAAGCATAAAGTTTTGATCGAGTCACAAAATTTCACATTGATGGAGAATCGAAAGTTTTACAAGACATTTTGCTTGTCCGTTCCAAGTTTGGGAATCAAATCTGGACCATTTTCGACAATGGAGAGGGCTTGCACTCCAATTTTTGTGGATTTCACCTTTAAAAAAATTGTCGACCTTCTTCTCGCATTTTGATCGCATAAACTACTTTTGTTGTTGAAATATCGAATTAAATCTTGTTTGCGTCAAACTTGGGATTAATATCATTTTTTCAGTAGAAATAATAAAATCGTCATTAAAAATTGTACATTCGTGAGGTAGTGAGCTACGTGGATGGAAAATCTGTCATTCCCGCCAAACTTGGTTCGGCGGAGAAAATTTTGGGTTCGCACAAATTCACTGTAGTCGACAGGGAATCACAAGGCCCCTATCGGATAATTTATTATGTACACACAAACAGAGCAAAATATATGCAATATTCTAGAAACAATTTTAAAAGGGTTAATATGTTTGCGGCACCAAATATATTAATGCTGGCACCAAATTTTCTGGCACCAAAAATATTGATTCTGGCACCAAAAATAATTATTTTGCACCAAAAATATTTATTGGGCACCAAAAATAATTATTGGGCACCAAAAATATTTATTGGGCATCAAAAATATTGATTCTGGCACCAAATATATTTATTGGGCACCAAAAATATTGATTCTGGCACCAAATTAATTATCATTAGAAATTGCGAGCGCAGCGAGCAGTTAGATGTTTTGGGAAATAATGATTTTTGGTGCCAGAATCAATATTTTTGGTGCCAGAATCAATATTTTTGGTGCCAGAATCAATATTTTTGGTGCTAGAATCAATAATTTTTGGAGCCAGAATCAATATTTTTGGTGCCAGAATCAATATTTTTGGTGCCACAAAATTTGGTACCTGAATCAATATATTTGGTGCCGCCAAAATTACCACCCATTTTAAAATCTAATTTTTGGCTTCATCAAATGTATTTTTTGTCTCGACCTAAAACTCTCCAGATTTTCCAACGTCATTTTTTAGAGAAGCGAAGCTTCCAATTGAAATCGTTTTTCCTTTCGTCTGTCCGTCATCATTCTTCTCACTTTGCCCCGAACTTGGTCACAAACTATAAGCCCTTAGAAAAGAGCTAAAAAGAGCTTTTCTGAGGCCAAACAAGTTTCCAAAAGAAATATTTTAGTTGTTATGATGTGTAAGGATTTGCTAAATCAATCATCTTCCTATTGTCTCTGCTAATTGTTTCGGTCCTTCGCGGATCATTTTGTTGTCGGACAGACAAACAAATATTTGAGTGCCACTTCGCTTCCCGACCACAGAATAGCATTAGGTGGCTGAAAGCGTCACGAAGTGACGGTTTTAACAATTTATTAATTTTGGCCCAGTGTGCACCGAGTGTACCAAAGTAAATATCAGACATTTCACATTGTGAAAAGTAATTAAACCTTACAAATCAAATTTTCTCGCCCAGCAAAAAATTGCTTGGCAAGAAAAGAAGAAAACAAATAAATATGTATCTGCACTTTATTTGAGCCTAAATTTTTGTTCCTTTATCATTCATTAAAAAATCAGAGGAGCTAAAATTGGATTCACATCACACATCATGGCTACAAGTGATTAAATGACTATTCTGATTGTCATGTAGAAACTAAACGAAGACAGAATTGTAGTATCATACAACAAGCGACAACACATGACACAATTCAAGTAATTAAAAAGGTAGTTAAAATGCGCAATAAAATTCCCAGGCCTCTATGCTCTAAGCAAAGTGTTTGCATTTGGATTTGCACAAGCATTTGCTATACTAGGCGATTATCCACCAAATCCTAACGTATCATCACAGATTTGATCTCCATTTACTGGATGCAGCTCCAAGTTTTCAAGATGGAATTGAACATTGTTCTCCTGTCCTTTGTTACTATGACATTGACAGTTCCAGCACTCAATGGAAATGATAGTGAGGCACATCCTTTTGATGTGAAACTGGTTAACCCCAAAACAAACATTTTACAATTTGAAATGTTTTTTAATGTCTCCTGGAACCAACAGGAGGAACTCATTTTATTGTATGAAATGATCACAGCGACCTCTTATAACATGTTTGGTCCTCTATGTTGATTTTTCCATAGGGTTCTGCTCAAGCCAAGAGGACAGCTTGTCTGGTAGGGCCCGTGGAAATTTTTCTTAACAGTTTACCTGATGATCCTCCACTTGATTCACTGTCTATCCGTAGTCATTTCTAGAAATTTTTTTGTTCTTCGTTATTGAGTTTGAAGTCATCCTGAAAGAATGACATTTAAATAATTTTTCTCATTTTTATTACACATTTCGATTGATGACATCCCCTATCGCATTTCACATCTGGATTTGGACGTTAGAACGAGGTGAATATTTAATATTTTTCTTCTGAAGAGAATACGAATTTGTACTCACTACAATTTTATCCAGGAAACTCTATTGGATATTTTTAAAATTATTTGCTTTATGGATGCCTTTCATATGCTTACAATTAAAAAATTCTCATTTTGCTTCAAATTCTCTTTTGATAACAGACAATATTCCAACCCATTGAAGCTCTATATTGCTTTTGATTACAGGTCAACCAGATTGTAAAGTGATACTCGTCTTGTTTCTTTATTTATTATTCCTAATTCGTTACCCCGGGGATGCATAAATGTAGCTATTTCAAGCCAAGTACAATAATCACGATCACGATCAAGATTATGGGTATATTCTGTGCAGTGTCAAATATTTTATCTCTGACGAATCGGCAAAAGCATCTGACAAGAATTTCTATGGTACTGATGATCATATCCGCATGACGTTAGACTCCACGACCAAAATCTTTTGGTTTTTGCATTTGGTTTGATTAATTGCTCACATGTACCAATTTTCATAAATATCTATTAACAAAGAATTGTGATTCATTAGAAAAAAATTTTAAAAATAAGTATATTTCTATTTTAAAAACGCCATGGCCTACACTTCTGTGCCTCTGCAGTGCTTGAAGGTTACTTGAATGTTTTGCTTTTCATTCCCTCGATTGTGGTTATTCTTGTTTGTAAGTTGATTAATTTGTTTTCTTTGTGAAATGCACTATGGACGTTTTGTTGACTTCAGATGTGCCCTGTAAGGAGGATTTGTGATATTAAATCAAAATCATAATACTACGTCAATTAGTTGAAAATGTTAATATATTTCTTTGCCATTTAAATAGTATCTTGATGTCCATGGCCTATGCAAGCCGGTGAGTGTATTTCGTGGAAAAATCATTTTTCTGATAGTGTACAATTAATGGTCTTTACACAAATCATACCTACTGCAACCGGGTGCAAAATCCACTAGTGTGATGAAGGTTACATTATTTCTGCACCGACAACACCTTAACTATGACTGCAAAATCACCAAAAATCATTGAAGCGTTTAAACCGACATCGAACTGAGTTTGGTAGAAACGGTTGATTTTGTACTCAGGACTGTAGCATTCTAACACCTGATTCCTGATTAAAAAGGGATTGGGTCGTTTGAATAGAATGATGTAATATCGTCTCTTAACACTACAGTCATCATATGAATATGTTGGTGTTCACAGAAATGCTGGGTAACATCTTGATGAGTCTATTTAAATTGTGCTGAAATTTATCCGTGGAAATGAATCATGAAAAAGAACTTGTATTTATTGATCAAATTTGTAACCTCATGAAACAGTACGAGCAGGTGAGTATCCCCTCAAACAATGAGAATTCTAAACTTGTTGGTGGAAAACCTGCTTATTGCTTATTGAACATTTTCATTGTTAAACAACAATCGGAAATTTTCCACCTAATATTGACCCTTCACCTTCCCGCTGATGAAAATTTTTTGCTCCGCTCAAGCCGATTGGCCAAAATAACAGCTATTCCACCCAACAAATAAACTATTAGATTGAAGGGATTTTGTTGTTAATTTATTGAAATTAAACATGCTTCACACTTGTCAAATCATCCCAAATGGAATGAGGTAGACACAAAAGAGATGTGCGGTAAGGTCGATGGTGGATCTTCTTCTCATTTTATGTTGTACAACTTTTTCGAATATCAAGTCTCTTATGGTGAGTTGGTTACTTTCAGATGTTTCTGCCAAGGGCACTCACATGAGGCAGAAGAAGAAAGTGAACACGTACGACGAATTTCAACTTGGATATTTTCCGGTGATTGGAGTTTAATTACAATTACTCTAACAGATTGTATTTGAGTTCCAAAAGGGTATATTGTTCCATTCGCTTATAAAGTTTGAAATGAAAATTGTGTACACTTTATTGTCTCGTTCACCTCTTTACATATCGAGCCAACGAGTCTGCATGGTTGACTGTCTATCGAGAATGGACAAAATGGATCATATGTTATTGAGATCAAAGGTAGCTAAAATGAATTTATTGTAGTTGTTTCACAAATATCATGTAAATACCAACATACAGACTGCAACATGTAAATTTGGAACGTAAAAAATGATTTTTCCAGACTTTTAATAATACATGCAACATATATTGCATGTTGGATGCTGAATCAGCAATGCTGAATCAGCAATGCTGATTCAGCATCCAAAATTTTTTTGTGTCGAACAATTTGTCCGTAGGGAAAGTTTGTAAAAACAATTGGCCACCTTATAAATAGAATTTATTTTTCAATAAATGCAGGTTGAGTGAACCAGGGCTTGATAGATTCTTCCTCGCATTGGCCCATGCTTCGTAGGTTCTTATGTCAAGTGATTCAATTGTTCCACGATCAATTTTTTTATTCACAATTTTGTAATGAAAATATAATGGCCATTGACCAACAGCAATCATAAATGCGATTAATTACTTTCAATTACACCTTTCCATATGCACAAGCTAATAAATGTACTGGGCATTTATTTTATAGCGCAATAGCAGGAACATTGAAAGATGGGAATTCCCTAGAATAATTTCTCTCAAGTATCAAAAACATAACGGGAAAGCATTGCACGATCTCAATTGCCTGACCAGAACTGAGCAACAACATTAGGGAAATATGCGTATATTTCCATCTCACAATGTTCCTGCTATTGTGCTATAAAAAATACCCTGTATGTTGCTTGTATATGCAAACTCAAATGTTTGCGTTCCATCCTTGGGCCTGTGGCAAAAAATGAAATTCTCGTTTTGGGAAATCTTTGAAAGTTTATCTTGACTTTTTTGTCTACAATTAACCTCATCTCATTGGATTTTAATGGAGAAAACGGTGATTCATACACTTTCTTGGTTTCGAGTACAAACATTAATTGTAGTTAATTAATTGTAATTGTATAAAATCATAGTTAATGACGAAGAATTTAGAATAATTTGACTTTTCTGATTTTTTTTCACAACAATACAGATTTACTCTCATTCAAGTTCCTGTTGTACCGACTTGTGAACTGGAATTTTGTGGGTCAACATTATTTGGGTAAGACAATAAAATTGTTCATCACACAATTACCTATAATTCAGTCAAACTCGTAGGATGGAATATCTAAAGTAATCCTTTTCTTTTTTTGCAACTTTAATGATTACTCAGAAGGACTGGGCAAATTTTTTTGACATCAAAATGACAGAGATGGACGAGCCTTCAATTTGTAGAGCCAACAAGAACCTTTTATCGCCATTTAAATTGTGTATCAACTGTTCAACTACTCTCACACCTGAATCTAATGAATGTCAAGTCAGTCAAATGGAAAATGACACGCAAACTGTGTCCGCTCACTTGACGACCAAAGCCGTATTTTCTGTATTTCAACTGAACTACTTGAAAGCTTTTGAGTCTCTACCTGAATGGACTGATGATGAGTCAACAGAATCAGGATTTTCAGTCTTGTGTCCCAATTGCAGTCAAATTTTTAACAGCCTCTACGATCTCTATAAAAAGTTGGAAATGATGAAAAATGAATTTCTTCAATTTCGGAATTTGGATTCCT